>JAJIYU010015586.1:0-12597 GCA_030144865.1 Tinospora cordifolia
CTACACTCAAGAATATGCGTACGGCTGGGACTATTGGATACTATATATAAGATTTTGAAATAAATGCAATCAGATTTCTTTTAGCTACTGCATATTCATCATTAATTATAATATATTTTCATTAATTGCAATATGATCTTGGAATTGATCTCATATATTTATATTTAGTTGGAATTAGCATTGTTGGCTCAATACGTTAAAATACACTAGGTACCAAGCCCATGGACAGTTGAATTGGAAACAAAATGCTTTATGTACATTGAATTTCAAATGTTAATCTTATTTCTAACATTTAATAAAGATAATGTGTCGGCACTAAAAAGTTGTATTGATAGTCAATATACATATTTAATACTAAAAAGTAAGATTGAAAATTTATGTAATTGCATAATAATCGTAGCTTATTGTATATATATTATTGTATTGTTATTTAAAATTGAAGTCATTCAAGTAACTTGTTATTTATTATACATGAACCCAAAGTTAGCATGAATGATAAACAAGTTAAATAGGTTAGCTCGTTTATACTTTTTAAGCCTTAAATCTATTGAAAATTCTAATTTTTTTAACAAATATAAATTTAAAATTTAAAACAAAAATTATCATTATATAATAATTATAAAATATTATTTAAGATATTATAAAAATTATAATTTCAATACATAGAATAAAATATTAAAAAGTTTAACACATAACATAAATTTCAACATAAAATATCTTTTAATATTGAATGGACAAATTTTGAATTAATAGCTCAATCTGACCTTGGCCTAAAATTTTATTGTGGTAATAGAGTTTAAATTATTCTGGCTCACATGTAAAATTTGTACGAAACTCAAATTTACTATATTAATTTTGTGTCAATTTCGAGCTGTATTATAATGTGGATGACCTAAATTACCATCTTTACTTCAAAAAAAAAAAACAAGGTTAGTCATTTAAATCAATGTAAATATCTGACCAACATATGAGCCTCTAGCCATCCACGACTTAAATATCTGTAGACATAATTCTTATTTTACCTCCTCAAAAATATAATTTTTTTTTTTTTACAGAAAGAATAATTGATTCACAAAAAACAATATCAGAACATTAACTTACCCTGTGTAGCTTTTAATTTCTCATAATTCTTAAATGCTGTTCCCATATGTTTCAGAGTAGGTACCTATATTATCACGAAAAGCTATAGCTAGATGTAAAGGCTATGGCTCACACCCACTCTATAACTGCCAAAATAAATCATTAATTTATTCTACATCGTTTATTTTTAAAGTGTTGACACATTTGTTTTGTATTATAATTAAGAATGATTAATTTATTTTTAATCATATAATTTATGTATAATATAAAGAATAAATACATAATTTAAAATGATCTAATTACTTTTAACTGCAATATAAAAAATGTTAATAAAATATTTTTAAATAGTTTTATAATGCTCAAATTACAATAAAATATGGAACTGGCCGTTTGATGTTTCCCACGTAACAAAATACCTCATTGTGATCAAGTTTTTGTAAATTACATAAAGCCAAAAGAATAGAGTCGAAATGCCACTTGGCAGCCGCGGGACGAGCAAGACCCCTATAAGTCGGCAACACAAGATGCATATGATAATTGTTTACACACTTCCTAGAGCTTAATAAATAATAATAATAATAATAATATAAGTTGTTTACAGTTTGTGGCATAAAATATAAATTTATACAAGCGAAGCAATTGCCAGCTGGTTGCGATTGCGAGCGGAGGCAGTCGATGGGAAATGGTCCGACCCCACAGCGGACCCGCGTCGTTTTGCTTTGAATTTCGAACTGGAAACTGGAAAGAGAGAACGCACCACCAAAAACATCAAAAGCATTGCCCTTCGCTGCGCCACGACGCAAAGAGGTTTTTCTTTAGGCTTAAGATTTCAAGACGATTCGACCGGTGTTAAAGCACCATTCAAATTATCAAAATGCCCTTCATCATTTAACTAGAAAGCCTTTTCATTCTCACCGCCAAGCTAATCTAAGCTTACATTTAATTTAATTTTTCTTTATTTAAGTTGTAAAAAATAATAATTAAAATATTTTATTTTTTCTGTAAATAAAATTAAATTTTATGTTGGGCTCCTTTAAAAATTGTAGCCCTTAAGTTCTTTTTTTTTTTTTAATTTTTAAAATTTGTTCTTAATTTTTTAAGAAAATATTTGTTATAGATTTATTTTATATTAAGATCTAATTAGCCCATTAGGGTCATTACTCACCCAGATCTAAAGAGAAAGGACATAAAATAGAACAATTTACCCAAAGAAAAAAAAATGGAAATATTAGAAGGATACGATTGATGATGAACTTGCAGCCTCTATGATCATGATTCTTTCTTTCAGCCGCCCTGTTAATAACTAAGGAGTTAATTAAAAATAATATTGGCAATAAAAGAATAAAATGTAGACCAATTTAGCTGGATAAAATGATAATGCCTATGTCACTTTCATGTTATTATAGCTATTTGAAAAGAATGAAATGCCTTGTGAGTTTGTCTTCTTTTACTTTTTTTTCCTTGTAAACTTTGATAAATGACAAAGTGGAAGAAGACAATTGAAGGTGCATTGGAAAGTTTTTGGATCTTTTTATGTTTATTTGGATAACCATGAGAGGTTTGATTAGACAATTTAATCTTTAATATTAGTTGAAACTACTAAACTATACATTAGGACATTGTCTTGAGTCCTATAGTGTTGATGATCCGGGAGCAGATAATAATTTTGATTTCTTTTTTGTTGGGTATATGTTGCTGGAATATATTAGCATATGAGGCAAATTTATATTAATTTATAATTGATACAGAGGGGTTTTACTAGTATAGCATATTAGTAAATTATGTTGAATGTAGAAAGACTTAAATAATAGTCACACGACAAAGACCAAAGAATTTGTCATATCAAATGTTTTGGGCTACATTTTTTGTTGCATTACACCTATTTTAAATGTGAAGAAAGGTTAAAACTATTAATATTAGACTTACCATCCAAATATACAAGGGTATATAGTCAGTACAACTTACCTAGGTCTTATAGATGATACATTATCCTAATTATGTAAAAGTCTTCCAGGTAGTACACAATCTTAATTACCTTTTTTTTTTTTTTTTCTTTCATCACAATATCACCTTTCTACGCAAGTGTGGGCAATGCACTAAAGTAGACGCTAACCTGGTGAAGTATGGTGACGAGGTGATGATCTCTGACTCTAATCAGTGATTTTTCGAGTACCAAAACACACAAATGATAATAAACTTGAACATTGACATTGGACAACTTGGTCAAATGAACTTGCCTTGGGGTGAACCTAAATTACCAAAGATGAAGGACAACCTACTTATGATAGTTGAAGTTAATGGTGTTTATGAACCAAAAAATCAAAGCAAACTTATTGATCTGTTATGGATCATAATAAAGAAAAAAATATTGAAAAGAAAGAGAAAGTAAATTAGTATGATTCTTACTCACAAAATAACTACCATGTTATTTTACTCACTTCTCTTTGCCTCTATCACTCCCCAATAAATGTTATCACTTCTTCAAATTATCTTCATCTTTATAAATAGAAGCGACAAGAGGAGTTGAAGATCATCAAAAAGGAAAAGAGAGCAAGAAAATTAAAAAAAAAAGAGAGAGAGAGAGAGAGAGAAAAGTTATAAGGGAGGATTAATAATGTTGAGGTCATATTGCCTAAATCAGTAAAACTTGTAATAGAATTTTCTCAAAATAATATAATTTTAGATTAGATATTTGTTATTGAATTTGTTTAATTTTATATTTAATTTTTTTATTAGTAGGTAAAAATATTTTGAAGATTTATAGCAGTTTTAAAATATTCTTTTAATTTTTAGGACGAAGATTTTGTGAAGTTATTTATCAGATTTAGAAGATTCTTTTTTGCTTTTTGCAAGGAAAAATTATTACATATTTTAAACAATTTTAGAGTTGTTTTTTCAATAAAGAGTTTTCTTTGTTCTTTGATCTAAAACTTTTATGATTTTATTAAAACAACTTGTGACGACCAATTTAGTAATTTTAGTTCTAATCAACAAGGTTGGTTAGGGTTAAACTTCTTTGCTTGCTTTAAGACAATCTTTAGGTTTTTTTTTTTTTTTTGGTAATATTGATTTAAGGTCTGAAGTCCGTTCAACTGCGGTTCACATAACTAAGCACGTTGAAATTGACTTGGTATTTTGTTTGAGAGAAAGTACAACAAGGTCTCATTACTATTAAACATGTTCTTACTGTTGATTATTTAACTGAAATTCTTATTAAGCCTGTTTCAAGCTTTTAAGTTCCCACCATACTTACACTGCAAACTCAGTCTCCATTCTTCTTCTTACTAGGTCTGTGGGACCTATTGATTGTCATGATACTTATGGATTTGAAGCTATCTAACTAGCTCTAGATTTTTCCAAAGGTAATTAGAATATTGTTAAAAAATTGGTGGCATGTTATAATCTTGCTGAATATATTAGAGGAGTAGAATTTTAACACAATGTTTTAGCGTCTTTTATTTTGTTCTAGTTTTAGTTTATCCTTCATTCATCTTCTTTCATTCTTTGCTTTCCTTCTTCTTCTTCTATCTCTTCTTTCTAATTTCTCTTCGATTTCTTCATCTCTGTCAATTTTTTCTGTTACTGCCATGTTTTTGTGGCTGTTTTTCTCTTTGGTGTTCGTGTAATTTTTCTTTTGATGTGATTTTTGAAAGGCAACAGATTGTAATTCAACCAATCAAAATGAACAAATTTAGTTTGGTTTGGTTGAAGAGTAATTTGGCTTAGTTTCAATTTCAAGAAACCCAATTTGATCCAAGTTTCCATTCTCTTTCAATTTTTGGTGAAAATTGAGCTAAAGTGGGTTATTCACACCCTTAGTTGAACTCATGCGTTGACGAGCTACAGAATTGCTTAACTCTGAAGTGACTGAGCTATCAAAATGATTTCCTCACAACATTAAGTAAAGTTTTACTTAACATTATATAAATATTGGAAATAAAAGTTACTAAAGATACGTAGTATGTATATGAAGCTTTCCAGCAAACTTAACTTGAAGAACCTACTGAGGTATTCCCATTTTGAAGAAACTATGATGAAGTAACCCCCACCAGCCGTAATGACTCGCACAAAATTGCGTGTGTATTCATTGTGGTTATTTGAACGATACCTTCGTCAATAACATTCAAAATATATAGCATCATCCGATCCCTTACATATAATATATACAGAATTTTCTTTTTTTTTTCTTTTTTTTTTTTCAGGGTTAACGCGCTTAGATGAGTGCACATGACCCACAATACTCCTGTCCTCCTAGCTAATTTGAGATGATAAAATTTAAAATAAACACAACAAACGTAATTGAAATGAAAGCATACTTAACGCGCATGGTTTTCTTGGTACAAAGGTATTTTGATTTTTTTATTTACTAAAAAGAGAATAAAAAGGTTTTGTTACGTCTGAATAATGAACAAGAAAGCAAATGGATAGCTTTGTGTTTGATTAGTAAGAAAATTAAAATTTTTTCAAAATAATTTTGATTTTCTTAAAAAAGAATTTATTTTCTTATGTTTAATTAATAAAAAAAATAAAATATTTAAAATATTTTCTCAGCCCAACAATATTTTTCTCACCAGAGTTTTCTTAGTTTAAAGGGTAAGAAAATAAAATTTTCTCATAAAAAACATTTTTGTGTATCAATTTAAAAAATTAACTATTTATAATTAACCTTTATTAAATATTTTCATATTCAATCAAAAAATCACGAAAAAAAATTTTTAATAACATTTTCTCGAGAAAATATTTTTAAGAAAATAATATTTTTTCAAAATTTTTTTTTTCACAACTAAACACACCCTAAGAGTTAAATTGAAAATTAAAAAAATTATATAAAAAGAATTTTCATTCTTAGTTAGATCTAATTTTATTAAATTTGTATTCACAAGCAAATAAAATGAAATAATGCAATTAAATATTAATTTTTCAATGTTAATACCCTATGTTAAGCTTTAAACGACAAACCAAAATTCTTCTTCTTTATCGTACCAACCTTTGTTCATCTACTCTCTCTCTCTCTCTCTCTTTTACTTTATTTAAATACAAATATGAAAAACTTAATCACATTAAAGTAAAAAAAAATACTTAATACTATAGCCGTCTTCTAATTTATTCTATGAGGCAGGGGCAAATGGTTGATTGCCGAAAGAGAGGAAGGGTAATTTTGTCACTTAAAAAAGGAAGGTTCGCGATGGCATTTGTTACCGGACCATGAATGGCACCTCGTAATTTCAATTGAAACCAGGTGCATTTATTATTTCTCAATACGTGGCAACAATTTTGTTCATCTTCAAAAGCTGTTAGCCAAACGGCGAGAATATCCATCGCCTTATACAGCCCACAGATTGGCGGCCGTTAGATACGTTGTAAACCCTAACCGGCATTCGGTTTAACTAACCAGGAAACCATTTTGGTTAGGTTGAAGAATAAAGTAGCCCCAAACAAAAGCCCCTAGAAAACCATTTAATTACGGCTATGTCCTCTATTCGGATTTGTATAAATAGAGCGATCGAGGGGAGCTAGGTTTGCCAAAATAGCGAGCCTACGGGGCCCTTTAGGAAGAAGTCTCCTCTTCTTTCGCCTGTTTCTTTCTTCTGATTCGCTTTCGTTTCTTTTTTGTTAATATTCTCTCTCTCTCTCTCTCTCTCTCTCTCTCTCTCTCCAAGACATTCTCTCTCCTCTGCAACAACATGGCGGTGTCGTCGAGAACAAGGTCAAGCGGTCCAGTTTTGCCGTTAACGAACAGATTCCAGAGATCGATTTCGCCGTCCGGCAGATTCTCGTCGGCGACGTCATCTTCGTCGTCTTCTTCCGCGTTCGCTTCGTCTAGTTCGAGCTTTTCATCTCAATCTACAGGTTTTTTCCACCGATCCGCCTCACCTACACGCGTCAACCTCTTCGGATCCACTCCGTCTGCACCATCGGTTCGTTTCTCGATCGACCGTTCCATTTCTCCTAGTAGGTCTATTGCTGTTTCGTCTCGTGACCAGGTGGTTAAGAAGCAGAGGAATCCGTTGTCTGCTCCGTCATCTCAGAAGAGAACGTGTATGTGCTCTCCAACGACGCATCCAGGCTCGTTCCGCTGCAGTCTTCATAAGAACTTCAATAGCCATCCCGTTTCGTATCCTTCGAATCGATTGAACGCTCGGAGATCTGCGATGACGAATTCTCTCGTCAGGATCGGAACTGTAGAGGGGGATTTGGTTAAGAGAGCTTTGGCTGCCTTAATCCGACCGTCATCTCACCAGCAGAGAAGAAGAGCGGCATTTCAGCCGAGACCGAGCCGGCTCTCAATCATGTCGAAGGCAGATGGCGTGTGATTTGGGGAACAGGTGTGTTATATATGGTATACTACGTCCTCTAAATCTTTTCTTTCTCCGAGTTTTCTGTTTGGAGAGACGATGGAATCAGGCAGCTTTTACGCCACAGCCGGCAAAGGAGAAGCGGTAGAGGCATTGTTTCAGCCGACAGCAACGGGCATATGAGATATCAAAGGAGTTTTGTAAACTTCGGAGACCCAATCCCTAAAATTGCAAAAGATCTGGACAGGACACCAACCACTCTTGTATATACTTGTGGATTTGCAGCCATTGATGGCTATGGAAGGAGTTATCAGAGATAATATAATCATTCTTTTAAAACGGACCTAAAAATCAACAAACTCATAATTCAAAAATGACAATTTAATTATCACCAGTAAATGAAGTGGACATTCATTAACACTGGCATATTTGTCATCCATTGTGAGCAAGCCTGTGACTATTTTTCCGCAATTTGCGTGTTTGCAGAGGGATGAGATGCGTATGGTTTGCCGTTTTGGTTTCCGTTAAGTTTGACGTTTTCCGTTTGACGCAGTCTCGCGGGCTGCGTCGTCATCGTCGGCGCTGTTTACATATGGTCGATATGTGTAATTCGTTTTGATTCTGGTGAGGTCTGTGGAGGTAAAGTTCAGTTCTTAATTTTGTTTTTCTTGATCTTCAGTTTTTTTTCTTTTAAAATATAATTTTTCATGTCCTTGCAGGTGCCCGCTGCGGCGTAGCTTTTGATTCTTTACGTTGGGAGTGTGACGGCGTCTTTTTTGGCTCGGCGCACAGGAGCCTAAGACTTGCATCCCACGGATTGAAGCCTGAACTAATTATTTTTAAAGTTAAAGAGAACTTCAAAGGAATTAAATTAAAAAAACCAGAGATATTATTGATGATTCCATTGGTCATTTTTCTATGGATGGTTCCAGCCAAGCTTGAAATGTCCTTGTCCCTACTCGCTCTCATGTGGCTTTGTTCCCTCAACTGAGAGAACCGGACGAAATAAAATTCAAAAACATAATATCCCTAAACTACCACAAGAATTTACTTCAGTAATTAAATTTCACAATAAATAAATTGGACAGAAACTATGTAAAGAAGGGACAAAAATTGATTAATTAACTAAAGAAAAAAAAAAAAGCATGGAAACCAGCTAATAATGAATGTCACTCGTCAAAAAAAAAAAAAAAAAGGTAGGACATAAAAAAAATCAGTTTCTCACAGCAGAGCTGAAATTTCGCCCCCTAGTTTCTCTGGATCTCGGAGAACTCGAGCTGTTTCTATTCTTTCAATAGTAAGATTTGTTCCTCAATAATGAGGTTCAGTCTGGTTGACCTTGCTTTAAGCGTAAGCAAACTCATAGATCCTTGCAATGGATCATCGAACGGTCAAGAATGCCCGACTTTCTCGTCCTTCAGTCAACTCTTTGATTCATTCGACGGAGATTAGGTGATCCACTATTTCAGTGTTACCAACATCGTTGACTTCTACGTGGCGACTTGTACCCACCTCCCGCACGTACGGGTAACTCCAGTGAAAAGGTGCTCAGGAAATAAAAATTTAAGCAGAAGTGTCGTGGGCTAAGCGTTCAGTTAAGAGGCATTCGTGAGAGCAACACAAGCACAAATAAAACTAAATGTAACAATAATAAAAAGATTTTTTATTAATAATCAAAGTAGCTGTATATTTATATTGGGTACATGAATAAAAATATGCACATATCTTAAGGGAGTAGGTACTGTTAGAGAATCACATGGTAGCAATAGCAAACATTTAAAAGGAACGGTTATAATAACTATATAAAAGGCCACTTAAATGTAAAAAATGCCTATGCACTATTCTAGACAATTACTATTTCTCCTATAAGGTAGTACTATTCTAAAAAATTATTATTTCTCCTATAAGGTAGCTCTTAAGTTTTTTAAGTACACTCAAAGGAAAATATGAAAAAGTGAGGCCAATCATATTGGGCCTTTTAGAGGGCCAAACAAACTCCGATTGAGATAAACTTGATGGGCCCTCTAATATGGTTACGGTGCATGTCCAGACGTGTTCGTCAGAGACTCTCCCACTTAAAACAACAACAATGGTGAGGTACTTGATAATTTCTGCTTCATGTTGCTCCAATGCATTGGCAAGCTCCCAACTGGCCTCGACTTTTGGTAGGCCCTTCCGCTTGACTAAATACTCTGATTGAAATTGCTTTTGTAAAGGTCTTGGAACTCTACGATCAGCTATAATGTACTCCACTTCACGATCTGGTCTTTGCTTGACATTTGTTATATGTCTCGAAGTAGTACCTCAAGCCAAGTCTTCTCGATCAGCATAGAACGACTTCAAGTTGTTCACATAGAAGATTGGGTGGAAATGACTCCATTTAGAGGGCAATTTGAGTCGGTATGCAACTTTACTGACTTTCTCTGTAACCCCACATACTTGCGGACTAACTTCCTATTGACATTCCTGAAAAATTTCATAATATCTGGTTGAAACTTCAAAAGGACTTGGTCACCCACTTAGAAAGAAGTTGGCCTTCTCCTCTGATCTGCCCACTTCTTCATTATTTGAGAAGCCTTCTTTAAATAAGCTCGAGCAATCTCACCAATCTTCTACCACTCCTTCACAAACTGATATGCTCTAGGATCGCTCCCTGTATAGCCCATATCAACTGTGTGAGGTGTGAGTGGTTGTTGACCCATCACCAACTCAAAAGGACTTTTTGAGGTCGAAGAATTGCATTGTATGTTAAAGCAGGACTGAACAACATCTAACAAATTTACCCAATTCTTCTGGTTGGCACTAACAAAGTGTCTCAGATATTCTTCCAACATACCATTGAATATCTCAATTTGACCGTCTATTCGCGGATGACAACTTGTGGAAAAGTTTTGATGAGATCCCAAGAGTCGAAAGAGCTCTGTCTAGAATCGCTTGATGAAGCTGAAATCTCTGTTATTGATGATGGTCTGAGGAACATCCTAATATTTCACCACATGCCTTAGAAAAAGGTATGTTGTCTCTTCTGCTGAACAATGCTTGGGAGTTGGGATGAATGTGACATATTTTGAGAATTTCTCTACCACCACCACGATTGAGTCATATTCCCTCACTTTTGGCAAGGCACTGATGAAGTTCATGGTTGCACTAACCCACTGACGTTGAGGAACTAGTAGTAGTTTTAGGAATCCCAACGGCTTGACCCGTTCCACCTTGTCCTATTGACAAATCAGGCAAGTCTTGACATATTCTACCACATCCTTATCTTTGGCCAATAATATCCACGTTCTAATAGTGCCAAAGTGCACTAACCACCTGGAATGATTTACTTACTGAGTGTTATTATATTTATGCATTAACTCCCTACGAAGTCTTCTAATGCGAGGTACATAGAGACGACCCCTTTTTGTGATGAGCAACCCATCTCTGATGTGAAATCGTCTTGTCCAACCCTCTTCTGCTAATGGCCATAGAGTTTGAACTTGAGAGTCTAACTGTAAGCCTTCTCGACTTCTGTCATGTAGGGTGGTTTGAAACCTTGTGATACTCATCTGAGCTTCAACTGATATGGCGTGAAGTTATGTTTTTCTGCTCAAATTAACAAATGTTCTCTAGCTTTTTTCTAACCAAACCTAAGGTCGGTCCTTTTTTAGCAAGTTTGTCAAGGGCGCTGCTCATGTTGAATATCCCTTGACGAACTTATGATAGTAGTTCATCAGACCAAGCAAAGATCTCAACTCTGACACATTTGTTGGGACCTTCCATTCTGCAATGGCCTGAACCTTCAACATGTCCATCTTCAATTTGCCATCACCAATGTAATGGCCCAAGAAAGCAATTTTCTTTTGTGCAAAAGAACATTTATCTTCCTTCACATCGAGACGATTCTTTCGTAACAGCTTGAACATGATCTTCAAGTGACAAATATGTTCCTCCAAGGTGGGGCTACAGATCACGATGTCATCTAAATTTACCACCACAAACTTATCAAGGTACTTGTGGAATATCTCATTCATCAATGTACAAAACATTGCTAGGGCATTGGTTAACCTGAAAAGCATCACCGAGTACTCGAATGCTCTATAGCGAATTACATAAATGTTCTTGGGTTCATCTCCTTAGGTGATCTGAACTTAATGGTATCCAGACCGCAAATCCAACTTTGAGAAATATCGCGATGCACCCAACTGATCAAACAGGTCAGCAATTAAAAGAATGAGATATTTGTTTCTAATAGTTACCTTGTTTAGTGCATAGTAGTCCACACATATCCAGACTACTATCATGCTTCTTCTGGAATAACACCAGTGCCCCATAAGGAGCCTTTGAGGGACGAATGAACCCATTATCAATGAGTTCACTTAGCTATTGTCATAGTTCAACTAACTCCAAAAGTGCCATCTGATACGGACGATGAGCAGGTGGGTTCACCCCTAAAATCAACTCAATCTTGTGGTCAATAAGCCTTTGTGGAGGAAGCTCTTTCGACAATTCTTTAGACAACATATCTTTAAAGTATGCTATCAACTTCATTACTACCATCGAAATTGGTTGTGGAGCTTTCCTTTGGTCCTCACCACCATAGTGGCCACACATGTCTGCTTGCCTTTCTTGAGCCCTTTTTTCAACTAAAGAGCCGAAATCCTTTTGTCTTTTGGTTCCACCACAGTTGTCGGATCATGCAAGGAGCATCGCCTAGCAAACACAAGGCCTCAAGATAAGACATTGGCACTACTTTAGCTTAATGCAAAAATTCCATGCCCAAGATCACCTTGAAGTCATCTGTGGATATTGCCATGTTATTTGTCACACCTAACCATCTACCCACCTCTGTGGGTACTACCCTTGTAACACCATGGATCAGTGATGTGGACCCGCTAGGAATTAGATCCTAAGAACCCCCAATTCAAGGTAGTATACTCATCCCAAGAAAGCTAAAATCAGATTTAATGATCCACTTGAACCCTTGAATTACAAAGAAACAAGAACCCAAAGTGTTAAACGCCACAAGGTTGATCAATCCTTAATAAGTATAGAAAAGTTCAATGAAGAACATAAGAGAAAGCCTCTCTCAAATCTGAAATGTTCAGATTAAACACTCACTTTACTAATTTGATGCCTTCCTCAAAGAGGAGCAAGCCAATTTATACAAATCCTGGATGTAACTCCAAGGAATATAAAAAGTCACAAAAATAAATAGCTATTAACTCTCACCCATGAG
>JAJIYU010015587.1:0-12659 GCA_030144865.1 Tinospora cordifolia
TTAACTTGTTAGTTTGCCTTAAGAGTTTCAATATATTGTAAGGTTCTACTTTCTTTATACTTAATTTTCACATAATGCATGCTTAATCATGAATTTCACATATGTTCATGTATATTTAGCTACTTTTCTCTTATATGTATGTAATTCCACTTCTTTTTCCTTGATTTCATGAATATGTATTATTTTAACACATTAGATTGAATGCTGGAAAAAGAAAGAATTACTAAAATAGGGTAGAATGATTATCAGTGCCGACCTTGAGGTAAAGCTCAAAGGGCGACAACCCTAGGCCCTAGACGCCCTTGAGGCCCCATATTTCCGGAAGCCTATATATATATAATTAAAAAAAAATTATAAAAAATCTATTAATTAATTAAACACTTATTTTTGGGGCCTCCATTTACTACTTTGCCCTAGGTCCCTAATATTTTTGAAATAGCATTGATGATTATACCTCAATGCCATTGTCCCGAATCGCCTAGTTAATGATCAGTCTTTCGAAGAGGCTTCTTAGATTCTTTTGAGATAATCTAAGGACCTATTTAAATGGTGGAATTAGACAACCTTTTGTGAAGAAAACACAAAGATTAAGAATTTAGAAAAGGGTTTTTACCTTGTAGAATGGATTGTTGTAACTTAATGCATGTACTATCAACCTTTTGTGATGTTCTTCAATAGCTATAACAAAGGGACGACTAGCAAGAAGAAAGAACGCAAAATTGGCACCTAAAGGGAAAAGAGAAGGAGAAAAGAAAGACAGTAAGTTGTTGTGTAGAGTTGATACTCTATGAATCAATGTGTGTACTTCACTTCGGTAAGATTTCTCTTTGCTTTAGACTTAAAACGACTAGAATTTGCAAGAGAGGAAGGAAGTTAACTAGCAAGGAGGGAATAAGAAGGGAGTCGATTTTCTATGGTGAATGAGATAGGGGAGGCGTCACATTAGGATAAGGGGAGGTTTTTTTTTTTATTATTATGTTTTGTTTTGTTTTTTGTACTGTTGATCCAACTCAATCTCTTTTCTTTAGTCTTAGCGTGGCACGCGGATAGGGGGACGACTTGCATGATTTTTGTACATTTGAGCACCCCTTTGTGTATTCAATGGCCACATTTTTCCATCTGATGCCTTACACATCAAAGTACCACTATTTTATACTCTTTTCTCTATAATTTTTTATGTTTGTTTTATATCTTGTGCATTATAATTTATTTTATTAAATCTTTTGCTAGATGATAAATTTAGATAATATTTTTAATTGATTAATTATTTTATTTTATTTTTTTCATAATACACAGACATATATATATATATATAATTTTTTTCTAATTAAGTGCTTCATCCCAATACATTACATTTATTTATTTATTTATTTTCAGGCTATTACAATTGAATACTTCCAAAGGTAGTCATGCTTAAACTTTTACATATCCTTACCCATCCAATTTTTTATTTTATTTTATTTTATTTTTCAGAAGCTCGAAGGCGATTGTGTTTTGTAAAATCATATTTATGTGGTTATTAGAAGGGTCATAAAATTTTTATTTCCACACAAACTCTATACAGCAACAGCAAATATTATTGCTTAAATAGAATAAGGTAAAGTGAAATCTTGGATTGCCGAAACAAAATAGTATAAATTATTGATAGCTGGAACAAAGACTAGTAATTAGCTACTATATATAACATGTACAACCATTAGATGAATAAGTATTAAACATTTCAACATATATTAAAAATAACCCGATAACATTAAAACAAAAATACAATTATAAGAATTACATTAACATTCTCCTGAACTCTAGTATTTAAATGATCTCAAACCCTAAACCCTAATTTTGGTTGGAAAAAATTGAATACTCTAGTATTAAATTGCATAAGCGTACCAAAGTTTAAAATTGAAAGTCAGGAGCTCATGTCGCACATAATCTTTCCAGAAAGGATGAGCTTCAAGCAAATAATTCACTCCCCAGTAAAGCAGATGCCATGATGATTCTCACCTAGGATGGGGTTAAACTAACTCCATCAAAATCGTAGCTCTAGCTATACAACCTTACACTTGCAGGATCAAAATACAAGACGCTGTTGCACAAGAAAACAGTAAGTAGGTAATGCGCGTCATACAATCATCCATGTCAAATGTCGATAGCGCATCCACTTGGCAGCAACATGAATTCCAATGGCCAATGCTGCACCCACTAATGGGATAGGAACATCAATGCTTTTTGCTGCAGTTTGGGTCTCAAGGTTTTCTTGCGAGCGCTTTGAGTAGTGAGAGATAGCAAGAACCAGATATGAGCCCATTACTGTCAATCTCACCCAAGGATTCCCAACAGCAGCCAACACAGCAGCAATGGGCAATGCAGATTGAACATAGTCCCTTTTCTTAACAAACTTTGAGAAACAAAACATTCCCACAAGCAGCACCCAGAAAAACAGCTCTGTGATATAGTCTGTTGCAACCGCAAAGCCAATTAGTCCGGCAAAAGTGAGAAGATATGGCTGGCTGTTAACTGAGTCTGGAGAAGCGGTTTCCGCGATGGCAAGTACTGATGAAGTTAAAATTATGATCACTGTTAACTCAGATACAGGTGTTGATGCCACTAAACTTGAGTACACGGACCTGATGGAGTATAAGACAGTCTCGATGAATCTAATAAGATTGGTGATAGGATCACCAATGAAATGGAAAACAAAAGCCAGAAGAAGTTTTGAGAGATAGCCAATGAAACTGATGATGACCAGTACAGCTTTCTTCCAATTAGAAAGTTCCCATAATATTGCCCGCCAGGTGTAAATGAGGAACGCAAGCGCTGCAAAATGAAAACAAGATACATAAGCAAGCAGAAGCCAAAACAGATCCAACCTTATAAAATGAGTGATATGACAAACATGAAGATATTGGCTACAGAGCTTACTAATTTTATTATTCAGTTTCTCTTTTTGGAGGAAAGTACTAAGTATCTACAGAAAGTAAAAGTTGTTTGTTAAGATTTTCAATGGTTGCAAAAAGAATTAAAATTCAATATTAAGAACCGAGCTAATAAACGTAATTACATTATATCAAAGAAGCATTAACATGTTTAGCAGAGGTAGGGACCATAAACAGATGTCTATTCACAAGGTAAGAAAAATGTAATGACCTCAAATGTGCGAGGCACTTGAAAAAAAAAAAAAAAAAGAAAAGCTAGAAAATCCCGCTCCCAGATAATGAATTGCAGCTACAATTCCAGGGCTCACAGAATAGAAGACCTCAAGATTTCACAGAAAAAGAAAGGAAAAAGCATAACGGATACAAATTCCTGAAGTCTGAGTTGATAATATTCATTTCATGTCAAAACAGATCTTTTGTTTGTGTATACATCAGGTGCTAGTCAAATTGATGAATTGCCGTATGACTCGCAAAGACTGCAATAGTTATACTTAATTAAGTCAAGGGGGATGCACTAAAGCTGCACTAGAGTACAGGAAGTCCTTGAGCTGGAGAGCACAAAGATAAAGAATCTAGGAAGACATAACTGAATTGCTTTAAGACTTTGAGAGCAAAGAATAATGGAGGGAGGCAATAGAAGACTAGCCCTTTTCTCATGAACCTAAATGTGCCTATCTTTGGGGTTACAATTTGTAGAAAAATGGATGATGATCCGTGAACAAAATCAATACATAAAAAAGAAATGGTGTTTGACATGGTTCTAGAAGACAAGAATTTACATGGTCTATCAAATCAGAATCAGCGACTCAAGATTTATAAAATCACTGTAAAGCTTACATCCAAAAGATGTGAGCATTGGTTTTGGACCTGAGAGTGAGTGCATATACATATGCTACTTGTAGTTGATCTTTTCTTATTTAAATCTCTTACATGATAAAATCTAAACACGCAACCATCTATTGCAACACCCTTTTATCTTTCAAAATCCAAACAAAAACCACAAGATTATCACTGCCTTTTTTAAGCTTCAAAGAATTCATTTACAACAATCTAATAGAAACTACATCGTTCTTTTAGGCAATGTTTGGTGTTGTGCAATATCATATCATTGTATACCAAATAGTGCTGCACAATGATATATGGTGCCTTGGATATTAATAACAATCTCTACATAAGTATTCAGATTCTGTTTGGCACTTCTTAAAGTAAACATGCCAAGCTACTTAAAGTGCATTTCTCAGTTTGAACATACTTTTTCTGCAATAACCGCACCTTTTAAGGCTTCAACCTTGTCTTCCCTTCCCAATCTCTAGTTCCCCACATCTTTGGAGCTACCCAAGGTCTTCAATGCTGATTTCTCTTCTTAATTAGAACTTGAACGCTTTAACTTTAGTATGTCCTTTCACATAATAACCATGTCATCCAGTATGATTTTACACAAATAAAGAAAAAGTTGTATTACATGAAAATGGGTCCACGACCAAATGAATGAACTGATGAAATGAAACAAATGAATCCCTTCAACAATACGACAAAAGATTATTACTGATTTTCTGAGGCTTGACAAAAGTTTGATTTTGAAGATGACTACTATTCAATAATGGTTGCGGAGTCTCTTTGCATTCTTCTATGCCTATATTGTCACTCCAGACCACATAATACTTAATTCAATCGAGTTAATCTTCTCTTTTATTCCTGGTTATCTACTGAATTGTAATCAACCACGTCAAGCAATGCGTCTCAATCCATTTCAATCAAAGACATCAAGCAAGACACTAAAAAACTCGATTCCTTCGACTTAGTAAATGTTTGTTTATGAATCAGCATTTGGTCTTCTATACAGCACTTCGAATAACGTAATGTAAAATATCATATTTTGCATACCTATCAGCCATGGCCACCTGAGAGGCTGATCTGGAGCTTCCTTCGTCAAGTACCTGAACCTCGAAGGCATCGTACTCTCTCCCCGACCTTCCTCACCATCGTCCTCGGCAACGCTCTTTTGCTCTCCACTTTCAACATTTCCTGCTGAAACAGCACAAAACCCTATACCCTTCCGAGAAGCAAACGTTATACCGCTACCAGAAAAGTACGATCTCGAGTATTCAATTCTGTTTTTATAAGAGTGAAACTTGAAACACTCGTCACTGTGATGAGAGGAATAAAACCTAGACTTTGAAAAGGTTCTGTGAATCGAAATGCTTCGAGGTCTGCTGCAAGCCACAGTCGGAGACGATAGCAGAGGAATCGACATTTTTTATTTTCACTGCTCAGTAGAGAAGAACAATAAATTGGGGATTATGGATGGGGAGTACGGGAAGACGAAGCTGGTTTCAAATTACCGAAAAGCCCCTCCGTTCTCAATGTGAAGGGTGGCAATTACAAAATTATATAAATTCTAAGTATTTTAATTTAGTTAGTATTTTTTAAATAGATATTAATATAAGATGTGTAGGAGCATGATAGAAACAAATATGCTATAGATATTTATTATTTATTTTAATTAATTTAATATATAATTTTTTAAATAATAAAAATTAGTATAAAAACAAGTGCTGAATTTAATTTCTTCGAGATTTTACAAGTTAAAAAAAATTTAAACTGATGAAATGTAAACCAAATGGTTCACGGGATAACAATGTCAATTTGGAAATGATGGAGGACAAATTCCGGTATACTACTGTTGTCACAGCTTCACTGAAGTAATTACTTAAAAATGCACGATTTTAATTTCCCGCCATTAATGGTATTTTCGGCTTCTAGTTCTCAGAAGATTGAAACTAGGTCAAACTCTTTTGAATCAAATTTGTCTTTGTAAGTACTATTTGTTCAAATTTTCCATTTGCTTCTATGTCGCGTTGGTAGACATCGCGTTAGTGTTGGGTATTTCTTTTTTGTGGAGTTTTGAAGTTCTGTTTTTTGTTGATTTGATTTAATATCTTGCTATATTTCGATGATCTTTAGGAACCTAGCTGACTGCCCGGATTCAGCTACATGGGAGATTGTTCTAGGTAAACTCAGTTATGTGAAAAATTTCTGATGTATATGTATATATATATATGTGTATGTATTTATTTTTTCTGGGAGATTTCGCTTGTGTGAAAATTCTGATTCATTTGGATCAATGATGATGCACTTCGAATTTTATGTTTATTAGTTGCATTTTTCTTGAGTATGATAATTTGGTTGGTGTGGTTCTTGAAAGGAAATCTCCACCTTGATGGTTTGTGATTATACAAAGCAGTTTGATTTTTTTTTTTTTTAGGTTTTCTTATGATTGTGGGTCTGTTGAAAAAAATACTTTCAGAGAGGATATCAGCAACACACTTCGGGTGCTTGTGGCGACTGATTGCCATCTGGGGTATATGGAGAAGGATGAGATTCGTCGGGTTGATTCATTTCTGGCATTTGAAGAGATATGCTCAATTGCAGAGCAAAAACAGGTAATATTCCAGCTTTGATTAAATTGCCCAGAATTTAATTTTCCTGTTCTTGTATCATTGTCACTATAGGTAGATGTAACACTGACTACAAACTTGTTTGCAGGTGGACTTTTTACTTCTAGGAGGCGATCTTTTCCACGAAAATAAGCCTTCAAGGTCAACTTTAGTAAAAACTATTGAGATTCTTCGGCGATATTGCCTTAATGATCGACCAGTCCAATTCCAAGTTGTCAGTGATCAAACAGTGAACTTTGCAAATATGTAATTTCTTTTAAACTTGATTATATATGTTTCTTTTTGTGTTACTTTGCAAATATGTAAAGAAAACTTTACAGTTAATTGGTTGTTTCAACTGGTTCAACACAGTTTTGGGCCTTTAGGCCATGAATCTGGTTTCAGTACTAGGATTTGCATAAAAGATTGCCAGTGGCACAAGCTTGCCAACTTTGTGGCTTTTCTATCAATTTCTCTTTTTATTTTCTCTTTCCCACTTTCTTATAAATAGTAGCCACTTTCTAATGGTATATTATCTTAATATACAGATTCGGTCATGTAAACTATGAAGATCCCCACTATAATGTTGGAATGCCAGTCTTCAGCATCCATGGAAATCATGATGACCCTGCAGGAGTGGTATGATAAAGAGTTTGGTTACATTAATATGTTTGTACCTACTCTCACTATGTTATTTGTGCCTGTTCTTGCTCTTTTAAATCATGCAAATTTACTCCATACAATCTGTAGCAAGTCAATTTTAATGATTTTGATTGGGCGGTTTAAAGGTCCACTTGTAAAATGCATAGACGACGACTTGTGGCTTAGGTGACAACAGTTGGGTACCTTGACGACATTGTATTGTAGTACTTCTTCCTCTGTCTCTGTCTCTCTTAATTGCTATTTTTTGTTTTCCAAAAAGGATTGCACTGAGCAACCACAAAGATTGCATGAAATTGCACATGTTTTGCTCATGCATTGTATTATCTGCAAGTCTATGTTATTGAGAAAAGACTATGTTGAGTTCAAGGTAGTTAAAAGATCAAGGTGCACTCAAGGCCGTGAGGGCCCTAGTGCCTAAGGTGGAATGCACAAGGTGAAGTGCTCTCTTGAGAAAAGTGGGGAGAATTTTTTTTTTTTAAACTTGATTATATTAGTTTTTCAGTTAAAAACTTTTAAGAAAGAGTGAAAATAAAAAAATTCAAAATTTTCTCATCGTATGTTATAATGTTCATACTAGAAGATCACTAGTATTTCTATTTCATTTCTGTTATTAATATTTTGTTTACTTCTTTTGATATTCAAAACTGAATTGGAACAGTAAACCAAGAACAAAGAACACCAAGTGGCAAATGTGATGCCTTTGCTACAAGTTCTCGTTGTTGTAATGGATGCATAACACTTTTTTTTTAATGTTTTATGTTCTATATTGTGTGTTACATATGTTTATTTAAAGGAAAGAGAAAAAAATTTGTAATATCATATTGGTTTCATGGTTAAATAGTTCTCTATTCAGAAAATGAAGAGCAGAAAATTGGGTCTGCCAAGGTGCATGCCTGAGGTTCACTCTTGGGTTAGTGCTTTCTTCATGTCAAATATTGAAACAAGATGTATGCATCTTGCCTGAAGATGTGCTTGAGGTGCACACATGATAATCTGCTTATATGAGTTATTATTAAATCCCTGCAGAAGTGTGATGATCCTGCTAATGAGATGTAATCATTTAATGGTGGCTGCTAGCACAATTTCCAACTTTTTTATCAGATGTCTCCTAAGAGTGCATAATTTCTAAATTAAATGTTAGATTCTTTTTCTTCAATTTTAGCCATCAGATTTTGTTATTCTTTTACTCTAACAGTTTTAAAATTTTGTTTATAATCTTTCAACATTGCCTTTTGTTTGCTTGTTCTTGCTAATAGAAATGGTCAATGATGTCTTCTGTGCTGATTGAACAGGACAATCTTTCTGCTATTGATATCCTTTCCGCTTGCAATCTTGTAAATTATTTCGGGAAAATGGTCCTTGGAGGCTCTGGTGTTGGCCAGATATCTCTTTGTCCTATACTTATCAGGAAGGTTCGTTATGCTTGATTTCCTGGATGGAAATATGCTCTTAGAATTTTTACAAGAAGCAGTCATGGTTCTTATTTCACAAAATCCCAGGGTTCAACATCTGTGGCTTTGTATGGTCTTGGAAACATTAGAGATGAACGACTCAATAGAATGTTTCAGGTATTTTGATCTGTTCTCAATCAATTCAAGCATGGGTTCTTTTCATGTTTTATGGCCTATCTCCTTATATCTTGCATAATTTTATTGTTGGATGCCTCAGACACCACATGCTGTCCAATGGATGCGTCCTGAAGCTCAAGAAAGTTGTCAAGTGTCAGACTGGTTCAACATTCTTGTACTCCATCAAAACAGGTCTTTATATTATTTTTTATTGTTTGTTTGCTCAAATCTCCGAGTCAAATGACGAGATGTATTTTGAATTTTTGGAGCCTAACCTTGAAAATGTGACGCTTGGTTGTTAATAATTTATTTACTCTTCAAGTTGTAAACTTAAAAAGATGTTGATCAATATTTTACTAAAACTTTGATTATCATTAATCTAATTTGTAGAGTGAAGTCAAATCCAAAAAATGCTATAAATGAGCATTTCCTGCCAAGGTTCCTGGATTTTATTGTGTGGGGACATGAACATGAATGCCTCGTTGATCCTCAGGTGATTTTACTATATATTATTTTTATTTTTATTTTTTATTTTTGTTTTTATTTTTATTTTTTTATTTTTATTTTTATTTTTATTTTTATTTTTTCTAGTATGTTATTACTGCTGTTTTTGCTTTTTAACAGGAAGTTCCAGGTATGGGCTTCCATATTACTCAGCCAGGCTCCTCTGTTGCAACATCATTAATTGAAGGAGAAGCAAAGCCCAAGCATGTGCTTCTTCTAGAAATTAAGGCACTTTTCTTGCAACTGATGATTTTCCTTTCTTAACTCCTTCCTTGTATTACTTCTAGCCTCAAATTTGTCATTTTATGTAGTGCTCAACATATTGATGTTTTGCATGTACAGGGAAATCAATATCGTCCAACTAAGATACCACTGAAATCTGTGAGATCTTTTGAATATACAGAGGTAAGGCTGTCAGCAACTGAGGTTCTGGTGTTTCATTTCATTCATCAGATGACTTTTACACTATTGGTCCCCATAATTTAGGTTGTACTGAAGGATGAAGCTGACATAGATCCCAATGATCAAGCATCTGTTCTTGAGCATTTGGACAAAGTGGTGAGAGACACTTCCTCTGCTTTATTGAATATTTTCCTTATATTTTTGTTTCAAATCTTCATTTGTCTTTTTTTTTTTTTTTTTTGTGAAACTATGTTTAATTAAAGTTCTCATTTCCTAAGGTTGGAAATCTAATTGAAAAATCAATGAAAAAGGAAGTTCATAGAATGGAGCTCAGACTTCCGCTGATCAGAATAAAGGTGATTATTCTTTAGCTTTTGTTCATGTTTTTAACGATGAAGCCTTATTAGATATCTAACTTAAACAACTTATATAAATTTCTGAATGGATTTGAATGTGTGTTTTATTTCTTTGTTCGGACACCTAAATAGTTTTTTTTTTATATTAGGTTTCTAATATTTATCTCATTAAATGACTTAAACGTTCTTTGTAAAGGTTTTTCACTCCAACTTATTAAGCTTTTAATAGTTAGTGGTGCTAATAGTTTTCATTTTACAAATGGTTGAGTATGGCAAGGATAAATAAGTTGAGAACAAAATCAGGGGAGGAAAGTCAAGTTTTGTTCAGTTCATAGCTATGCATTTTTTAGTCTATGACAAATAATACATGCTTTTTCACTTCATGTTATGAATTGTTAGCTTGGATAGTGAATTATGTGATTTTGAGTCTAGATTAAAAGGTTCTAAGAACTCTGTAGGATTCACCATGGGACTTATTGATATTTTGTCTTAATTATTTGTATTGTTTTGCCCTAAATCAAATAATGAATCATAAAATTTATATAATCAAGTTAGGATGGCAGCAGCTATTGCTTAACCCAAAGTTGAATAATGCACAGTTGGTGTAAAACAAAGTACAAGTCATGCAATCTTGAAAGCAAAAGTTTCAAAGTGGGCACAAGAACAACAACTCCATGTGGTGGGAAACTGTGGAATGTGGATAGTCAATAAACAAGGCAAACATAGAATGAGTTTGATATGATTGCTTAAAGGAGCATGATGAGGCAGATGAGTGGAAGAATCAAAAACAAAAGAATTAGGATTGACGCAAACAAAATAAGTGAAACTTAACTGAATTGTTTTGGCTCCATGAGGTGAGTGGATAGTTTTCATAAAGAGTCTGAGGTACCAAGCACTTGTTGGAGGATATATTGTTAAAATTGACTCATTTTAGGATGGTAAGGATAAAATATGGTATTGTTAGCTACTAGCCTCAAATTAATGAAAGATGTAATCCTGGAGGCTAGAATAGAATAATTAAGTAGGAATTTTTTAAGGCAATCCTTAATAGTTGGGATAGTGCTATATGTTTATTTCTAGCTTTTGGGTAACATGCATTGTCAAGAGTTCTTAACATTTTCTTCTTTTTTACTGCAAAGAGGTGGCAGGGACATAGTTGAAGAAGTTGGTGACATAAAAGTAAGCTATTAATAATGAAGTGAAGAATTGTTTGAATTCTTACATAGATATAATGGAGGACCTAAAAGTAGCACTTCATCTTGTCCTTTTTTGCCACAAACAATTACTATAAAATATATCATATCTATGGGACACTAATAACTACTTATAGATGGAGCATACCTATGTTACTTGGACTCGGGCATAAGTGTCAAACACTGGTACATATCTTAAGGTCTGACTATTTCATTTTTAAATTTTGGGCCATGGGGACTTGGCTATATTATGTGTTATTTTCTCCTTATTTTGACTTATTTATTGTTTTTCTTCTTCTTTAACTTCAGTGAATTTTACCTGTTAGTTATGTATTCTTTAATGCTTTCTTTCTTTGCTTTGGATAATTTATTTATTACTATCTAAGATCTGTCAGACACATCCCATAGCCATGTCCTATAATGGAATGTCAAACATCGGTTCGTCAAGGTAAATAAAGGATTTGGGTAACACAGGAGCCTATTGAGTCTACTAACAAAGAGTTCTGTATGTGTGATTCTTATTATTGCATTATGTGATTTTGTTTTGACATTTTAAAAGTTGAATCAATGGAGATAAGAGTTGCCTGTGGCAATTAAATATATATTGGATAATGCTTGATTTTCAGAACGTTAGAGGATATGAAAATATGAAGAGTTATACCATCAGTTTGGACTTTTATTTTCATGGCACCACTATCTTTCCGTTTGGTGCATGAGTAAAACTGGCTTGTTTCTGAAACATGGCAGGTAGATTACTCTGGATTTATGACTATTAACCCCCAAAGGTTTGGGCAAAAATATGTAGGAAAGGTATCTTCAATGACCATTTATTGCAGAATTCTTATTTTCAAGTTAACATTTCAATTGTAACTTCCCTAGTTCGATTGATCTTTCCTAGATTTTGTAGGTTGCAAATCCTCAAGACATTCTAATTTTCTCAAAGACTGCGAAAAAGCGTCAATCACTCGAAGGTATGTGAGTCATCTGCAAACTACTAGTTCAGTTCTATTTACTTTCTCCCTTATCATGCTTTGGTGACAAGTGGATATTTCTCTTAGATGGCGTTTGTTATTTCTACGTGCAACCTCTAGAAAGAGTGGAAGCTTATAATTTTTTCTTTTTTTTTCTTTTGTAAATGTTTTTTGTTTTCTTTTTCTACCTCTATTTGAAGTAAAGGAATATAATCTTTTACTAGACTGAGCATAAAAACTTGGCATATTTTAGTAGAGCTCAAACCTCTACATTGTATAGAAATTGATTTTAAAGTAGAATCTGAATTTTCAAGGCATCCACACAATCTCTAAGCTATTTGCTGTGTCTAGTCTAGGCATAGCCTATGCAAGAAAAAAAAGTATTTATACTTTTATAGATCTCTAGATAGTTAACAATTATTTGCAGTTCCTTGGAGAATTCTTATGCAAACTATTTGCTGTGTCTAGTCTAGGCATAGCCTAGGCAAGAAAAAAATTACTTATTTATAGATCTCTTGATAGTTAACAATTATTTGCAGTTCCTTGGAGAATTCTTATACAAAATTATATATATATATATATATATATATATATATATATATATATATATATATATATGTGTGTGTGTGTGTGTG
>JAJIYU010015588.1:0-12637 GCA_030144865.1 Tinospora cordifolia
GGGGTGTTACAACAATACATTGTGTACAAGTTCAGCCAAAGAAATTGATCACTCATCAAACATGGTCTGTCATTCTCCAAATTCAAGATTCCTCCATACCTCCAAATCCTTATGCACCCCTCCTACATAGAGACCAGAGATACAGACTCGTCCCAAACTCGGGTTCTGACCAAACACGTGTGGGTTCAAACATGTTATCAGTCTCTAGTCTATGTCCTAAAGTCTTTTAATTTATTTATGATCCACTGTACTCCCGAGACAGCACTTGGTCTCTACCTAAACCTAAGGTCTCATTACTTCACTTGGCTAATATATCCTTCAGTAGGATTCCCAAGTTTGGTTATATAAAACTTCTATGAGACGTCATTGCATCAAGTCACACCTACGATTGTAACTAAGCGCGTTGGCATCACCCTAGTCTTTTCCTAGACTTCTAGCCACCTAGTATTAGTCTCTATCTAGTTTTATAAAATTATTTCTTATGATACCACCTGCCCCAAGTTTTTTTTAACCTTTCCTGAGTAGCGATCAACCTCTCTAGGACCTTTCATCAGAACAAGGTCAACCATTAGGGGGCAACTACCAGTACTCGTGTCATCTAACTTGAGTAATATAGCATCACTGATTCCCCTCTAGATTTCTACCCATTCTACCAATTAAAAAAAATCATATTTAGAAAATTCATTTTTTGGTGAAATCAAATCTGATAGAATTCATTTTCAATGAAAATCAAGTTAGTGAAAATCTTTAATTCAGTGAAAATTAGATCCGGTGAACTCAAGTCTAGCCCAGTATTCCCATAGTATCATAATACTGGGCTCTAATACCATATTTGTAACACCCCAATTTTCAACCGGACCTTCTGTCACGTGTTATCTCACGTGTGGATCATCGCCCGATGGAAATCAAGATGTTACTAAAATTTTCCTATGTCAAAAATCTTTTTCTTCAAAATTAAGTTCATAACCATTATTTCTCAAATCAATGTCTATATAGGTGTTTTATACAAAACAAAAGGTCAAAATAGTTTCTCAATACATTCACCAGATTTAGCAATACAAATTATAAATAATGCAATTGGAAATACTTTAAAACTTGTAATCAAAACAAAAATGTTAAAAATAAAATATTGCTTACAAATTTGGTTAACTAAATTTAAAATTAAATAAATATATGAAATTGTTTGAGTAAAATTGAACAAATACCATCTCCAACGCCACATATCCCAGACTTCCTCCCCAATGAGGTGTCCAATTTAAATTGCAAGTCTTCAATGTAAGTTTTCATACTCTACATCCATATGTACCTGAAATATAAAGTAGGAGTGAGCTCGAAAGCCCAGTGGATCGTTCTTACACATCACATGCATTATACAAACCCAATCCAAAACATTACCGATACTTTCAAACATTAGGCGTTTCAAACATTCATTTGTTATAGTTGTAGTCTAAGACCGAAAGAGGGTTTAGATGTCTCTCGGTATTCCCTATGATCGAATCTAATCTCAAAAGGTCTCTTCAACCATCTAAAATCAATCGACACACACATCACAGCCTAAGAGAGAGTACTTATCACGACTCGTACCGTCTCCCAAAGACTTCGAGCTGTCACAATCAGCTCCGATTGGGAATACCTACGATCTGCTTTGTAGCTCGACAATCTCAAGCGGTGACATATATGAGATGCCACCTCGATCCGCTTTAGGCTTGACAATCTTAATAAACCATCGTCATATTTTAGTTTTTACAAATAATCTCAAACACGTCAAGTATCATACAATTCACTAGGAAAATAATTCAAATTATGCATGCAAGTTAACTTTATAAGGTGCATGAATAAACAATAGGATCTCGATGCATATTTTCCTTATTCATGCTTACCATAATTGAGTAAATCTAAGTGCAAACCTTTATATTCCATCATGTCATGAAATAATTATGCATGAGTCTAAATAATTCATCATATATCACACATCATTCAAATAAACCAAACAATTTCAATCAATTTCCTATTAAGATTCTACTAACCTAAAACTATTCAAAAAAATGCTTTGAATTTTAGATCTATGTAATACATATGAGCAAAGAAGTCACACCTACCTGATTTTGTCGTTCTTCAGGGCGATCTTGTTTTACTTCAAGATGCTCAATACTCAAAATCTACAATCTGTAATTCAACAATTAATGAGATTCACTAATTTACTAATTCACATTTAATCTTATTCAAATTATTTTTTTAGACTTAGATAATTTCTAAAATAATTATCTAGTCTAGATATCAATTTCAACAAATTTTGGATTATTGCTCAATTCTAAAATTTTTATGTATTCTAATTAAATAGTTTCTAAGCCTTCTAAAATTTCCTTAATTTTAATTTAAAACTTTAAAAATTTACTTCTAAGCTTTTTGTAGAATTTGACTTCTAATAACTTAATCTTAAAAAATGAAACAATTTATTAATATCATAATTAATTTAATTACGAACAAAATAAGACTTATGAATGTTCTAAGTTTAGTTTCAGGGCCTCAGATTTTATTATTTTATTATAAAAGATTTAAATTCCTAAGGTTTATTTATTTTTTTTTTCATGTTTTTAAATAATTTAAATTACTAAACTGTAAACTTATCATAACTTAAAAGATTAATTAATTTAATTTTATTAATTCAATTAATCCTCGTGTTCAATAATTAATAAATAATCTTATATGAAATTTATTTAATTCAAATTATTAACTAAATATTCTAATCAAACTTTCGTTTTTGTTTTCACATTTTTAATTAACTAAAATAAATCACATACTATTTAAAATTTAAAAACTAGAATATACCTCCCGTCGTCTTTCAGCGCAGATTGTAGCAATACTATTTATCATCATTCGTCGCCCGTTCCTCATTATTCAACAGCCACACGCACAAAGTTTCAATCCTCTTCCTCAGCAATACATTGAATTTCCAGCCATGTTCAATCTCTTTCTTCACAGATTCGGCACCTTCCCTTCTTCGTTTCACTACAATTCCTCTTCATCTGCTTTCTACTCACCTCACGACCAGCTACCCATCTTCTTCATCTTCATTTTTCAAAATCAACACCAGCAGCAGGACAATTTCATTGCTTTGCTTTCATTCTTCTGTTCATGATCGACGACCCTCTAATTTCACCTCACATCCAACACCAATAGAGATTCCAGCTTTGGTTCTTGTCTCCTCTGCTCGTGTTTCATGGTAGCACCGATTCTTCATCTTCAAAACAGAGTCCCAACATTACATGATTCTTTCCTCTTCTTCCATTTTTTGAGATACACCAGCTCATATTCTCCCCCATTTAGCTTCAAAATCAACACTTCAGCTCACCATTTAGTGTCTCCAGCCGCAGCAACCAGTTTTCACAACTCCCACAAGGTCAAGCTTTCTGCTTCGTCTTCTTTATTTCCATCCCAAGTAGTAGCAGCATCTACTACTCTTCATCTTCATGTTTCACAAACCAACAATAGTAGCAGGAACTGAGCAGCGTGGCTCTGTTTTCATTTCTCTCTTCTCGTTTCTTTTTCATTTGGCTCCCAACCAGAAAGTTCTGGTGATTTTCATGAACTTTTAAAGTTCCTCTTTGGTTTCTTTCTTTTACTGCCCACTCAAACCAGATAAATCTAGTTCCTTCTTCATATTTCCAAAATTTTTTTTCCAGCTAACCATTTTAATTTAATTAAAACCTTATTATAAATTTATAAGTTTATATATATTAATCTCTTTAATTTATTTCATCCCTATAATAAGTTTATATACATTAGTAATATCATTATCCTTGTTTATACATTTGATTTTACTTCTTCTATTATATTATCCTTGTTTATACATTTGATTTATTCCAAAGTCAAATTACACTTTCACCAATCCATAATATTTTCTAATGCTACATTTCATCCTATGTATTTATTTTTTTCTAGCTAATTCAAGCTAATATCGAATATCACTTTATTATTTTATTTATTTTA
Source organism: Tinospora cordifolia (assembly GCA_030144865.1). Classification (NCBI taxonomy): domain Eukaryota; kingdom Viridiplantae; phylum Streptophyta; class Magnoliopsida; order Ranunculales; family Menispermaceae; genus Tinospora; species Tinospora cordifolia. The sequence goes on from JAJIYU010015588.1 coordinate 3,991, forward strand.
TGCCTATTCACGACGTGGCATGATCACAAAATTTCGGAGTGTTACATGCCTCAAGTATTTTAATAAGGTAAACAACCTCTTTAGGTATTATAATTCATCCTAAAACGAGGTTTTGGCCATTAAAAACCCCTAACAAGGAAATAAATCTATTCTAAATAGGCTATCGCTCTTTTTTCCCTGGAAGAACGTTGAATATGATTTTTTTAAAATAGTCTGGTTCTTTCTAAGAGAGTAATGAGGCTAACAATAGCTCTTTTGAGGTTTTTGCTTACTTAGATGGTTAAGAATGTGATAAAATACAAGATCCAAAGTGTTTTTTCAGATAATTGAGGTACGTAAAGTGCACTACCTTCAAATTGGGCAATTCAACAGTGAAAACTTTCTTATGTGAAGAAAATTAGTCTCTAGTGAGCAATTGGCACATTTTCTATAAGAGGAAAGTAAACATGAACTTGTTAAATTATTTTACAAATTGTTAGATTGCAAGGAGGCCAACAAAAGCCATTTTTATTCTATGAGTACTGAGCGTGTAGAGATGGTATGGGAAGTGAAGTTTATCTTTAAACTAATTCTTCCTTCAAGCAATTAGGGATACAAAGCTGCTTTGGCATCTAAACGAGCTTAAGATCGCTTAGGAAGGAATGTTATTGAAACGAAGTGAGGAGGTGAGCTTTGAAAACTCTTTCAAGCAAAAAACATATTAGTCTAAATGACATATTTTTTCTCTACTCCAAAAGACAAGAAAGCTAGTGATTTTTCTTTTCCATGGCTATAAAGAAGAAAACAAAGGTTATATTCGTTCTTAAGCTAGATAAGAATGCAATGGAGTTCATTTGAAAGCCAAAAGTAACACTTTTCTCAAAAAGCAAGGGACCTAAATTGCCTCGAGTATTTAAATGAGGTATACTATTTCTTTAAGTATTATAATTCATCCAAAATGGGGCATTGACCATTGAAAACCCATAACAAAGAAAGAAGTCTATTTTAAATAGGTTGTCACTCATTTTCTACGGAGGAACATTGAATATGATTTTTATTAAATGGTTTGGTTAGTTCTAAGAGGGTAATGAAGCTAAACTAGCTCTTTTGAGTTTTATTTTTACTTAGATGGTTAAGAATGCGATAATATGCATGATCCTAAAGAGATTAGCATTTTTGCAAACTTATCTAATTGAGCAGTTCAACAGTGAAAAGTTTCTTAAGCAAAGAAAATCAGTTTCTAGTGAGCAATTGCTTCATTTTCTGTATGGGGAAAGCAAAACTATACTTGTTAAATTATTTTACAACTTCTTAGAGTGCAAGGAGATGAACAAAAACTATTTTGAATTCTACGAGTACCAAGCGTGTTAAGAAGGTACAAAAAGTGAAATTTATCTTTAAGTAATTCTTCCTTCAAGCAATTAGGGGACACAAAGCAGCTTTGGCATTTAAACGAGCTCAAGATCGCTTAGGAAGGAGTGCTATTGAAAAGAAGTGAGGAACCAAGCTTTAAAAATTCTTTCAATTAAAAAATAAAACATTAGTCTAAATGAGATATTAGCCCCTGCTCTACTCCAAAAGACAAGAAAAACAAGTTGCGTTTTCTTTTTCATGGTTGTAAAGAGGGAAACAAGGGCTACATTCATTTTTAAGCCTACATAGCTAGCTAAGAAAGCAATGGAGCTTATTTGAAAGCCAAAATTAACCCTTTTCTCAAGAACCCATCACAAAGAAAGAAATCTTTTCTAAATAGGCTATCGCCCATTTTTCTTGGGAGGAACATTGAATATGATTTCTTAAAGTGATTTAGTTGTTTCCAAGAGAGTAATGGAGCTAATAATAGCTCTTTTGAGTTTTATTTTTACTTAGATGGATAAGAATGCGATAATATCCAAGATCAGGAAGATATTTGTATTTTTGCAGAGAACTTATGTACGTAAAGCTTACAACTCCTTTCTGAATGAGCAATTCAATAGTGAAAAGTTTCTTGAGTGAAGAAAATCAGTTTCTAGTGAGCAATTGGCGCATTTTCTATTCCAAGAGGATCGATTACAAGTGCCCCTGCCAAAAGACTTAATGAAACACTACTTGCGCTGGTTCAAGACATTTGGGCCAAACGAGGTGTTAATGGTTTTTTCAACTTTAATATAGGCTTGAATAAATCAAAAGGAGCTATGAGTGTTATCCAAGTGTAGGATAGTCAAAATTATAGGAAATAAAAAGAGCTCTAGTAGAAATGCATATGTGGACAGAATAAATCAAGTCATAATCTCATAAATTTGAGATGATAAAGTTGGTTTATTGGTCATTATTAGAGGTTGCACAAAATTAGTTAATTTCCTATGTGTTATTGGTCTTTTATGTCAAACATTTCATTTTTCAAGGTGTAATAACTATGCAATAGTGTGTTTGTGTTTGAAGTTAATGCATTGTCTATAGGAGGTACCAGTGGAGTTGTGATATGTATTAAGTGTCAGTTAGTGTAGAGTCTTCAATTCTCATGGTGAGTTAATAGCTATTTATTTTTGTGACTTTTTGTATTCCTTGGAGTTACATCCAGGATTTGTATAAATTGGGTTGCTCCTCTTTGAGGAAGGCATCAAATTAGTAAATTAAGTGTTTAATCTGAACATTTCAGATTTGAGAGAGGCTTTCTCTTATGTTCTTCATTGAACTTTTCTAGACTTATCAAGGATTGATCACCCTTGTGGCGTTTAACACTCTGGGTTCTTATTTCTTTGTTATTCAAGGGTTTAAGTGGATCATTAAATCTGATTTTAGCTTTCTTGGGGTGAGCATAATACCTTGAATGGGGGTTCTTAGGATCTAATTCCTAGGGAGTCCGCATCAGTTTATGTGTTAAACATGCTAAAATTATTTTTTATAAATGTATGTTATTTATGTTTCATGAGTATGAGATTTAATAAAAGATGATGAGATTAAGAACCACATACTGTCACAATGAACGTGTGGGTTACTGTAGGTGTTCTTTACATGTGATTAGTTCCCATGGGTGATGTCCCAAGATATTTGAAATATGGGTTAGGCCCTAAATCCAATCAAACATGGCATAAGGAATGTCGTTTCACTCAAGGGAGGTATTTCAAGAAAGAACACCAAGGGCCTTGTAACCCTTTTCGTCAAAGTTACAACTATAAACAAATTATTGTCTGAAACGCCTAATAATTTACAAGTGCTTGTATTTGAATGTGTTATTAATCTAAATTAGTAATTTGGTGGTATAAAAAAGATCTACTAGGCTATGTTCTCACCCTTTTCCTCATATTTTTTTAGGAAATTGACTTGCATGAAGACTATGAATATTAGTTAAGTTTTTTTTTTCTTTTACTTTAAAAAGTTTTTAATTTCTATGTAAGGGCATGTTGCCCAAGTTTTGAATTTTTCGCTATAATAGTTTTCTCTTTAAGATTGAGTTATGTACTCTTAAATACATAACTCAAATTTAAAGTAAGGTGACATGAACCAACTAATTGGACAACGTATCTGAAAATTAGAACAATTAGTCGAGGTTAGGATTTTCATTTGCTAAATGCTCTTCAAGGCGTCTAAATTAGAAAGAATTGGCATTTAGGGTACTTCGGAGAATCGAAATGACCCGAAATGAAACGGGATGACATGAACTAACAAAATGAATGACATATCCAAAAATTAGAATAATTGGCCAAGATTTTGATTTTCATTTGCCTAGTGACCTTAGTGGGTCTTAAAAAAGAAACGTTTTTGACAAAAAATCACCTCGGGCCAAACCATACCGTAAAATATGCATTAGGTTCATTTGATTCCAAAATTATAGGTTATAAATCATAATTCCTTGTGAATAAGGAAATATTAATTTTTATTTAATTTTTGTGCACCCATGAAGTTATAGTCATCCCTAACATATGCAAGGCACATGGGTGGAACACAAGTGATCATGTGCACCATGCCCCATGTATGCAAATTCGGACCATAGATGTGTGTGGTGTGGGCACATGTGAACCAACCAAATTAGTAGGGTTTGAAATCTAAAACATGCACCCAAAAATTATAGTCATCTCATACACATAAGACAATAAAACCAAAATGGAAACTTTCTTTTCTCCCTTTTTGGTGCCAACTCATGGGTGTACACTAAAGGGTGCACCATACTTGGAGTTTGAATTATTTAGTGAGTTTCCTTTATGCAGACACGCTAGGAATTAATGATCCTAAGAAAACCCCCATTCAAGGTAGTATGCTTATCCCAAGAAAGCTAAAATTAGATTTAATGATCCATTTGAACCCCTTGAATAACAAAGAAACAAGAACCTAAAGTGTTAAACGCCACAAGGTTAATTAATCCTTGATGAGTCTAGAAAAGTTCAATGTAGAACATAAGAGAAAGCCTCTCTCAAATATGAAATGTTTAGATTAAACACTCACTTTACTGATTTGATGTCTTCCTCAAAGAAGAGCAAGCCAATTTATACAAAACCTGGATGTAACTCCAGGGAATACAAAAAGTCACAAATATAAATAGCTATTAACTTATGCATGAGAATTGAAGACTCTGCACTAACTGACACTTAATACATATCACAACTCCACTAGTAACTCCTATGGGCAATGCATTAACTCCAAATACAAACACACTATTGCATAGTTATTACACCTTGAAAACTGAAATGTTTGACATAAAAGACCAATAACACATAGGAAATTAACTAATTTCATGGAACCTCTAATAATGACAAATAAACCAACTTTATCATCTCAAATTAATGAGATTATGACTTGAATTATTCTTTCCACACATGCATTTCCACTAGAGCTCTTTTTATTTCTTATAGTTTTGACTATGCTGCACTTGGATAACACTCATAGCTCCTTTTGATTTATCCAAGCCCATATTAAAGTTGGCAAAACCATTAACACCTTGTTTGGCCCAAATGTCTTGAATGAACCCAAGTAGTGTTTCTTTAAGTCTTTTGGCATGGGCCCTTGTAATCGATCTCCTTGGAATATGCAAAGCATTATCATCATCATTAATTAGTTTATTCGTGTCATATTTGTCAACTTCATAATCTGCATCATTCCTTAAGCTTAGATTTGCATATTAAACTATGATATAGTGTCCCCTCAAGTTTCATTTCATACTCCCCTTGCTTGATGCCCAATAATAGAGAAATAGCAAGCATTCCATGTTTGTTGGTGTGATGAGCAAGCAAAGGAACCAAATAAGAAAGTTTTATGAGCAAGATCCTATCTGAAGGAGTACGTCCCAATAGAGATTAGCATGATTCCAAGTCTAAAAATATTCTCTAATATTAATTAATAAACAGGCTAGATAATCAAATATTAGCTCATGAGAATTTCGCAAGCTTAAGTGGGCCCATGAGCACGCTTGCCCTATTCAAGCCTAGCCTTCCACCTTGGTTTGGAAAGTTGCCCAACTTTGTGAGATGCCCAAGTTGCTCTAGACATCCCCTAAGTGCTCATGAAAACCTATAAATACCCCCTCCTGCTCACATTCATCTCATCCCAAAGCAAAGAGTTGATACTTCCCTCTTTGCTTGTTCTTACCCTCTCCTTGAAACTTCTTCTCACTCTCTTTTCTTTTTATGTAAGAAGTTCTTATTTCAGTATTTTGGAGAATTGTTGAAGTAGTTTTGTTGGTGATTAGATTTCTTGAGGTCCTAAAAGTGGTGGATAGGGGGAACCTCTGTCGGATTCTACAAAGAAACTCGGATTAAGGTGGAAGGAATTTCTTGAACTCCTACTTTGCTCTTTCAAATTTCTAGCATGTTCATGCTTGTTTAAACTCTAGTTTTTAGCATGTTCTATTTTAGTTTCAGCATGTTTGATCATGTTTTAATTTTAGTTTAGTATGTGTTTATGTTTTAATCGCTCATGAGAGCATCCCACGCTTAGAATCCGTGTGTAGGATTTAATTCAATGTTTCAAGCATGCTATGTAATGTTTTCATGTTTTCTAGGCCGTTTAAAATTCTAAAATTTACATTTTGAATTTCATTTATGATTATGTGACTCTTAAATATAAGAAATTGAAGATAAGAACCACATACTGTTATAGTGACCCGTATGGGTACTATGGATGTTTTTAACACATGCTTGGAGTGTGTGGGTTGTGGAGCGCAACTAAGGGATACTTGGTTTGTGGCGTGGCATCCAATGGAAAGTGACAAAGAAATGTCTTTCCACCCTAAATAGGGGTATCTTAATTAAGAACATGAAGGGAGTAGAACCCTTTTCAGTCCTAACGTCAACTACAACCAAAAAGTTGTGTGAATCACTTAATGCATGAAAGTGTTTGAATTTTGATGCGCTATTGATTTAAAATTATAACATAGTTGTTTAATAAATGATCCATTGGGCTATATACTCACCCCTTCCTTTTATTTTTCAAGAATTTAAAATGCATGATCAAGCTTACTAAAGAATTATAAAGTCTATTTTTAGAAAGTTTTTTATGTAAGGGCATATTGCCCAAATTTTGAATAAAAACTTCGGCTGAAGTTTTTAAATTTTAGAGTTATGTACTCTTTCTTTTGATTACATAAATTCAACAATGAATTTCTTTATTTTATAAATAAGGAGTTTGAAGTTTTCCTTTACTCACTTGTATTATCTTGTTGAATTTTAAACTCAATGGAAGTGCATTTATGAGTTTTTCAATTAATATTAGAATAAAGGAATTGAGATGCAAGTTGTGTACTTGTAAATGTAACATAGGACCCAACTCGCCTTGTGGTTAAGCTCAATCCTATTTCTTGGGGGTTAGGGTAAATACATTAATTTTTAGGGCTACCAAGCTAGCTAAGAATGCGATCAAGCTCATTTGAAAGTCAAAAGTAACACTTTTCTCGAGAAATGAGGGTCCTAAATTGCCTCGAGTATTTAAATGAGGTAGACAGTCTCTTTAGATATTATAATTCATCCTAAATGGCACATTGACCATTAAAAACCCATAACAAAGAAAGAAATTTATTCTAAATAGGCTATCGCTCATTTTTCTACGGAGGAATGTTAAATATGATTTCTTAAAACGGCTTAGTCATTTCTATGAGAGTAATGAAGCTAACACTAGCTCTTTTGAATTTTATTTTTACTTAGATTGTAAAGAATGCGATAATATACAAGATCTTGAAGAGATTCACATTTATGTAAAGAACTTAGGTACATAAAGCTCACAACTCCTTTCTAACTGAGCAATTCAATAGTAAAAAGTTTCTTAAGTGAAGAAAATCAATTTTTAGTGAGCAATTGGCGCATTTTCTATAAGAGGAAAGCAAAATAAGCTTGTTAAATTATTTTACAAATTGTTGGAGTGCAAGGAGACCAACAAAAACTATTTTGAATTCTACGAGTATTGAGTGTGTAGAGAACGTATGAAAAGTGAAGTTTATCTTTAACTGATTCTTCCTTCGAGCAATTAGGGACTCAAAGGTGCTTTGACAACTAAACGAGCTTAAGATCGCTTATGAAGGAATGTAATTGAAACGAAGTGAAGAAGTGAGATTTAAAAACTCTTTCAAGCAAAAAAAGAAAGCATTAGTCTAATTTAGATATTAGCCCCTTCTCTAACCAAAAAGTAAGAAAAGCAAGTATAAAGAGGGAAACAAGGGCTACATTCATTTTTAAGGCTACCTAGCTAGCTAAGATTGGAATGGAGCTCATTTGAAAGCCGAAAGTAATGCTCTTCTCAAGAAACGAGAGTCCTAATGTAACACTCCAATTTTCGACCGGACCTCCGTTCACATGTTATGTCACGTGTGGACTGTCGTCCGATGAAAATCGAGATGCTACTAAAATTTTCTTTTTGTTCAAAATCTTTTTCTTCGGAATACCGTTCAAGATCATTAGTTTCCAAACAAATGTCTGGATAATCTCTCATACGAAATAAAAGAATTAAAACAACTTCCTGAGATATTCACTAGTGTCATTAATACGAGTCATCAAATACTGCAGCGGAAAATATTTTAAAACTACTCATTCATGACAAAACCATTGTAACACCCCAACCCCCACGTTTTTTGAGTTTGGACATAACCACCATTATTTTGACGGTGGACTTAACCAATTGGCGGGTTGGGTCATGTTACTTTACAAGTGACACACACTTAACTTTCTATTTTTCAATACCACTTGCCTTAGAGTAAATTCAATAGCACAAATAAAAATCAAGGCAATTAAAGGTAAAGAAAAATTCAACTTCTTTATTAATAAAAGAGGAAAGTACATAGCTTTCTAATTCAAGAATAACCATTACATTGTTTATCAAAAGATATTCATAAACTCAAAATTTAAAAATCAATTTTCAGCGGAAGTCTTAAAACTTGGGCAACATGCCCTTACATTGAAAGGAAACTTTTAGGAAAATAGAAACTTGCTAAATCAAAAACTATCTAATTTCCATAGCCTTCATAATTTAATTTCCTGAAAGAAAAGGAAGGGGTGAGCACATAGCTCAGTGGATCATTATCAAACAACCATTTTTCAAAATCAAAACAATAGCACATTATCATTCAAACACTTGCATACATTAGGCGTTTCAAACAACCAATTGTTTAAAGTTGTAATTTAGACCAAAAGGGTTTTTGAAGCCCTTGATGTTCTTTACTAAGTGCCTCTTTAGAGTGAAATATGACTTTTCATAGCCAATTTCATTG
>JAJIYU010015589.1:0-12595 GCA_030144865.1 Tinospora cordifolia
TTGTTCCATTATTTGTATAATTATAAAATAATTCTTATATAAATAATATTTGATAATTCTACTTATCTTATATCATTTGCTAGATCATACTAATATTAAGATTTCATTTTCTTCTAATTATTTAGAATTTTTCTCAATAAATCTTATAATTTCCACTCAAGAACTTTAAATTTTGTCAACTTTATTTATTTTTTAAGTTATTTGACAAAATTATGACGTGTTACACGCTACCTCAAGTTTAATTCCTTTTGGGTATAAACGTATTTTAGGCTCTTATGATCTGAAAATATATCAAAACTCTCCCTATAGAGATAGTGTCTCCAAATCTTTAATGCAAACACAATCTCTGCCAATTCCAGATCATGGGTAAGGTAGTTCTGTTCATGGGCCTTCAATTGCTTTGACCCATAAGCTACTACCTTTCCTTCTTGCATCAACACTGCGCCTAATCCAATTAGTGAAGCATCAGTGCATAGGATGTACATCACACCATGAGTAGGCGTGACTAGACAGGTGCTAAAGTTAACCTTTTCTTCAATTCTTGAAATAATTGTTCACATTTATCATTCCATATGAATGTCTCCCCCTTTTTGGTTAATTTGGTCATTGGCCCAGCCAATTTTGAAAATTTTTCGATGAATTGATGGTAGTATCTAACCAAACCTAGGAAGCTCTTGATTTCTGTGACAGTCGTAGGCTACTTCCAATTTGATACAGCCTCTACTTTCTCGAGGTCTATTGATATCCCTTCTACCGAAACTACGTGGCCAAGGAACTTGACCCTTTTCATCCAGAACTCATACTTGCTAAGCTTGGCATATAGTTCATTTCTTCTCAGTACCTCCAAAACGATATGCATATGTTCCACGTGCTCAGCCTCTAATCTATAGTAGATCAAAATGTCATCCACAAACACCATGGCAAATCGATCTAGGTATTGTCTAAAGACTTTGTTCATTAGATCCATATATGTAATTGGCATGTTGGTCAAACCAAACAGCATCATTGTAAACGCAAAATGCCCATACTGAGTTTTGAAAGTTGTTTTGTATATGTCAAACACTCTATCCTTAGCTGATGATGCTCTGACCTTAGATCAATCTTGAAAAAGTGAGTGGCCCCCATCAACTGATCAAACAAGTCCTCTATTCTAAACAATGGGTATTTATTCTTTATCGTTGTTTGGTTTAGTGTAACACCCCAACCCCCGCATCTTTAAGCATTAGACATGACCACCATTCTCTTGACAGTGGACTAAACCAAACAGCGAGTTGGGCCGGTGTTACATTTACAAGTACACAACTTCCATCACTTTCTATTTCAATTATTTCATGCCTTGATTGTATTTAATAGTACATAACTTAAATTTAAGACTTTAATAAGGCAATAGTACAAGAAATAACTAAAATTCATAAACTCAATTAATTAAATAAAATTGAGTACATAATTTGATCTTAAAGAAAACTATTACAACGGAAGATTCAAAACTTGGGTTATATGCCCTTACATAGAAATTAGAAACTTTCAAAATAAAAAGAGCCTAACTGATATTCATGGTCTTCATGTAATTCAATTACCTAGAAAATAGAAGGAAGGGGTGAGCACATAGTCCAATGGATCTTTTCAAACATTTAATTCATTATTTCAATTCAAACAAACCAAGCATATCAAAAACTTTTGTACATTAGGCGATTCAAACAAATTTCTTGTTTATGGTTGACATTCAGACCGAAAGAGCTTAATCTTTGTGTTCCACATCGTTGGGAGAGAAAATCACTCTTGGAAACTCAAACCCAATATCTATAAAGTGGAATCACTCTTTGAAACCCAATTCAAAATCATCAAAGGTAAGCTGGCAAGCCGAATCGAGGGTGGAACACACAGGATGATACTATGCAGTCCATCATCGCACCATTACATAGATTGAATCATTATTTAATCTTTTCTTAGTGATAAAACACACAATATCGAATTAAACCATCAATATAACATGTACATAACATGAATCCTTAAATATTTATCCATGGCACAATTCATGCATATCATACATTATTATTCTTGATTTCTAAACATGCATTAACATGTATATTCATGGCACATCAAATAAATGGAGCATGCATATTTAAAACATATATTCAATCATTCAACTTCAAAACATCATCACACATGCAAGACTTATTTAAATTAAAATAAAGAAGTAAAAGTTAGAAATCACTTCCACCTTAAATGAGTCTCTTCTGCACTCTTCTGAAATTCGGCAGAGTTTCATTACTTCAAAGCTTCCAAACACTCAAGAACTCTCAAGAACACTCAAGAACAGTTCAAGATTACTCAAGAGCTAAGGGGATTGCCAAGAAGAAGGCCAGAGAGAGTCAAAAGGGACTAGTGTGCTCTTGACTTGGGATGAGAACAATGAAATTACTAGGGGGCCTTTATATAGAGTTTAAAATGACATAGAATGGTAAGTTTTTGGTGTTCTCCTTGTAGGAAACTTGCTAATTATTCAAATTTTCGTGCCCCCAAGTACAGAAAAATAGCAAGTGTGTTTGAAAAATTTAGAAACACAATTTTCGAATTTTTAGGAATTTTTTTCAAATTTTTTTTCATTCTTTTGTTGGTTTTAATTGAAGCATGAATCTGCGCCATTGATGAACCTCGATCACATCAACGATTCGCGATCATCCAAAAATCGTATCAGATCCAGACTGCTAGATTTCCTCGAACATATCACATGATTCGTGATTAATAGGGTGCCTCATATCTAGACCGTCGGATGAGCCTTGATTGCAGCACGACCATTTGCAATCAACGAAACTTGCATTGACCATTGATCAACTTCAAGCGCAGCACTGGATCGCGATCGATCGAAAACGTTTCAAATCCAAACCATCAGATTGTCCTCAAGCGTAGCACCGTTTGTGATTAACTCATGCGGCTTTGATCTTCACCGTTGGATGAACCTCGAGCGCAGCATCGATGATCATCACAACGCGATCACGGATCCTGGCCATTGGATTGTCATTGATTGCAGTGTTCGGATCTTAGATGTGATTAACAAAACAGATTTGAATCGTCCGATCTTCCTCGATCGCAGTACGTTCGCGATCTCCGAACACACCTACGTCGTGAGCCATTAGATCTGATGGATTGATCGTGGGCCATTGGATCACACTAATCCGGTGCATCCGGGTGTTCGTGTGGGTTTTGATCTTGTTCGTTGGATGGGGCAGATCGTTTGCGGACCGTTGGATTTCAGTGATTCAGTGCATCCGAGCGTTTAGTGCTGGCATGATCTTGATTGTTGGATCGTAGATGGTGTGGATTACGTATTTTTGGCCATTGGATGCAGTTTCTATTACCAAAATCACCTTCTAAGGTTGCTACTATCCGAAATTTACTAATTATACACTTTCTAATTGATGTAAACATGGTTTATTGCACATGTCTTTTCATTTTTTAAATTTTCTAATATTCCCTCCTTTCTATTTCTTTAATATTGTATTTATTAGATATATTTCTATTTCTTTAATATTTTTAATGCCAACAATTTAATAATCTACATTTTTCATTTTTTTCATTTTTATATATTTTTATTTTTATTTATTTTATATTTTTATTTTTAGATAATTATTTATGTAATTATAAATTGATACTTATATAATGTTATATTTATTTTAGATAAATACACGCATACTACATTTTTATTCAATTATGTAATTTTTTCTATATATATATATTCCTATAATATGTAGTATTTAACATTTATTATGCTAACACGCATATTATTTACACACATATTAACCTATATATATATATGTGTGTGTGTGTGTGTGTGTGTGTCTGTGTGTATTTTATTTCTATTCTTTATTTCTTAAGAAATGAAAGCAACTCTTTAAATTTCATAATTAATTCTACTAAATTGACATTTTCATTTAAATATCAAATTAAGGTTTCATTTGCCTACCCAAAATTTGCACCCAAAAGTTTCTCAAAATCTTCAAAGTGGATTCACTTTACGTATTTCATTTAATTTCATTAAACTTATCTATCTTTAATTATTTGACAAAATTTTGGGTTATTACATTTAGCCTCCAGTAGTCTATACATAGTCTCAAGGATCCATTTTTTTTCTTCACAAACTGTACTGAAGCTCCCCATATGACTTGCTAGGTCTGATAAATCCCTTCTTACGAAGCTCATCCAATTGTGTCTTCAGCTCTATCAATTCCACTGGAGCCATTCTATAGGGTGGAATGGCTATGGGATCAATGCCTGGATGCAACTCGATCTTGAACTCTAACTGTCTGTGTGGTGGAAGTCCAGGTAGATCATCTGCGAACACATTTGCATATTTTCATACTACAGGTATCTTCTGTATTTCCTTAGGCTTTCCGACATCCTTTTCTAACAATTTTCTGAAGTCCTCTTTCAATTTTATAGAGTATAGCATGGCCAACATAAGATTCCTTGGCAATCTTTGCATGTCTCCACTTATCCTCAATACCTCACGAGATTGTAACTTCACAATCTCTCTTTGTCTCTGACAGTCAATCTATGTTTGATATTGGGTCAACCAGTCCACAATCAATATCACATCATATCCATGAAAATGGAATGCATAGAGATCAGCTAAAATCAACTTGACCCCAAATCTAAGGTCACATTTACAATATCTCCTCGAACTCATCGTAGTCCCGATGGGCGTGGTTATATCCAACGTTATTGACAATGAACTTGTTACCAATTGTAATCTATCCACTAGGTTCTCATAAATGAAGGATCTAGTAGCACTCGAATCAAACAAAACTAGCACAGTGACACCAAACAAAAGAAATGTACCCTCCACTACTGGAGTGGGATCAATCTAGGCTCTACGACCTACAATCGGGACTAATTTCTCTGTTGTGGCTGGGACTGTGGCTACTATCTCTAATATGGACTACTACTCTGCTCACGTGTCTACTGTTGTTGCTGAGGAGCTGGTGTAATACCCTATATCTTGTATTAAACAAAATGAAATAATTCAATTTCATTTGATTGAATTTGGGTAAAAAATGAAAACAGGTCCATTTTAGGGATGACATAAGATGACATGAACTGATCAACTAGACAACATATCCAAAAATTAGCTCAATTGGCCAAAATTAGGGTTTCATTTGCTTAATGCCCTTCAGTGGAATCTAAATTAGAAAAGTAAATGAAATAAGGATCACCCTAGCCAAATGTAGTTTAAAATGTGTATTATCTACATGTCAGACCAAAAATATATGTTAAAGGCCTTAATTCTTAGTAAATAATGAGATATGAATTTTTATTAAATTCATGTGGACCCATAAATACATGGCCACCCCTAAATTTGTGCAAATCACATTAGTGGAACACCATAATCATGTACACCCTCACCCTACCCATCCTCAATGGGACATTTCCCTTATTTGAAATCATGTAGAATGATCACATGTGCCATGCAAATGATCAGGTATGCCACACCTATGGGACGTCTCACTTAGTTTGAGAAAACATGAAGAATTAGCTCATGTACACCCATGCCCTATTATGCAAAATCAGCCCATATGTGTTTGTATGAGTGTGCACACATGTGAAGGAACCTAATTAGAAGTGTCTAAAATGTGAACAAAACACACACAAATCATAGCCGTCCTCACATGCATACAAGAAATCAAGAAGGAAAGTTTCCTTCTCCTGTCATTCTCTCATATGGGTGTCAACTTTGGATATGAGCTAATTAAGAGAGTTTCCTAGGATTCCTAAGACCATGATCTTGTGTCCCCTCAAGGTTGATTGTGTACTCTCCATGCTTGACGTCCAAAAAAAAAGAATTGGAAACAATTCCCTAATAAAAAAAGGTCAAAATTAGAAGTGTTTCTATGTGTGTTTGTGTGATGAGGAAGCAAGAAACCAAATGGAAAGTTTTGTGAGCACAAATCCAATATAATATAGGATGTCCCAACTAATATGGATACTATTCTAAGTCTCTCAATTAAATAAGAAAGCAAGGAAACATTCCAATATATGCTCACATGAGATTAAAAAGCCTTAGTGGTCCCATGAGCACACTTGCTCATTCCAATGCAAATTGTCCCTTATGTGTTTGGAATGTTGCCCAACTTGTGAGCTGCCCAAACTGTCCCCTAAGCCCTCTTGAAAATCTATATAAACCCTCCTAATGCTCTTATTCTCCTCATCCCAAAGCAAAGAGTTGATATTTCCTCTTAGCTTATTCTAAGCCTTCTTCTTGGCATCCCTTCTCACTTCTCCTTGATGCTTAAGTGAGAAGCTTCAATTTTAGTATTCTAGTTTAGTGTTTTGAGTGATTTTGAGTGTGCTTTGGAGTGCTAGATGTTGGGTCTTGGAGTGCTAGATGTTGGAGTGATTTTAGTATTCTGCCAGACTTCCATCAAACTTGCGAAGTGGAAGTGATTTCTAAAACCCCATCTTTTTTTCGTTAAATTAATACCATGTTCATTGCATGTTTAGTTTTCAAAAATCATTCATGTTTCAATTTCAAAAATTTAATCATGATTTCAGTTTTAGTTTAGTCCATGAGCATGTTTTAAGCATTCATGAATTCATGTCATACCTAGTACCATGTTTAGGTTTATTTCAATGTATGATGCATGTTTATGGATGATTCATGCTTTGATTTTCAAATTGTTTATATTCTGAAATTTATTTCTCTTATTTTATGATTCTTGAATATGAGATTAATTATAAGATGTTGGTGATTAATAACCATGTACCATCATAGTGAACATGTGGGTTACTATAGATGTTCTTTTCATGTGACTAGTTCACATGGTATAAGACCAAAATACTTGGTTGGTAAGTAAGAGGCCCCAAGTCCAAAAGTCCAATGAAATTGGCTAAAAAATGTCATTTTTACTGTAAGGAGGTATTTGGTTAAGAACATCAAGGGCCTTGAAAACCCTTTTGGTCTAAGTCACAAGTATACACAAAATATTACTTGAAATGCCTAATGTATGCAAGTGTATGAATTATGGATGTATTTTTAGTCTAAATTAAAAAATTGGTTTTTTAAAAATGATCTACTAAGCTATGTGCTCACCCTTCCTCTCTTATTTTTCTGGAAATTGAATATACATGAAACGTTGTGAATTGTGAGTTTCTTTATTTTTAGAAAGTTCTTATCTAGGCATGTCTACCAAGTTTTGAATGTTTCGCTGTAATAGTTTCTTTTTAAGATTAAGTTATGTACTCCACTTTATTAAATTAATAAAGTTTATGAATTTCTTTTATCTCTTGCATTATTGCCTTATTTAATTTGAATCCTAAATTTGAATTAAGTAATCTTAAGTTCCATTAAGGCATGAGATAATTGAAATAGCTAGTCAAGTTGTGTACTTGTAAAGTGACACCGGCCCGACCCGTCTTGTGGTTAATTCCAATTGAAAGTCTCGAGAGTTCGGGTGTTACAGTTGGAGCTGATGCTCTGGTAGGACAGTGTCTAGCCAGATGCCTTCTTTGATTGCACACAAAACAAAATCCTTGTTTCTTAGCCCTCTCTCTCTGATCATCAATCACACGGTCTGATTGAGCTTACTGGGTCTATTGCCTATCATAAGTCAGTGTATGGCTCTGAGCCTGAGGTGCTCTGTACCCATCCTATCTACTTTTCTTCTTCTATGAGGTTGTTGCTGCTGCTTGCCCTGGCTGTGTTTACTTGTGATTATTCCTCAAAGCCTGCTTATACTCAAGATCTTGCTCTATAAATTATGTCCTCTCTATCGTTTCTCTCAAGGTAGTCAGCTTCAGAGGAGCTATAATCTTCCTGATCTCTACCTTCAGTCCCTCAGTAAATTTGTTGGTCTTGGACTGCTCATCTCTAATATACTCCGAGGCAAACCTAGATAGCTCGGTAAATCTCTGCTCATACTCAGTTACTGTCATGGTTTTTTGAGTCACTCGAATGAACATAGTCTGTAATTGTCTGGTCTTCGTCGTAGAGAAAAAGTGACCATAGAATAGAGCTTTAAACTGCTACCATGTCATGACAGACTCATCCACTGTGGGGTCGTTCATAATCATCTCCCACCAATGATAGGCGGGTCTTACAAACTAATGCACTACTAGTGCAGCTCTCTTAGGTCCCATAACCCCCATAACATTTAAATGCTTGTTTGTCTCTGTAAACCATTTTTCTGCTGCCACATGATCAGTCATGCCCTCAAATACATTGGGTCGTACCTTTTGAAACTCAATCAATAAATCCTTCTGCTCCCTGTCACACCCTGTCAGTCGGTCATGTGCAACTAGACCGACGAGATTGATCCCTGATGAGTTTGGCGCTAGGGCTATGCATTTGGCTATGGTTGCATTGGCATTGGTGTAACATCTCGAAAAGTTTATATAAAATTTGAATTTTTTCATAGAAAGTTATACAGAATTGACAAATGAGAATTTTGGCAAGTCCTAGTTACCCAAATGAGGGATAAAAATCAATTTAGTGGATTTTTGGGAAGAAAATATATGAATATAATGTATATATGGGATATCATAGCCAAAAATACAAGGATATGTGGAATTTTTTATGAAAACAGGATTAGAAAGTCAATTGGGATTGAGATTTGGAAAAAAAAAATTCAAAAAGAAAGTAAGAAATTCGGTTGAAAAATCAAAAACAAACTCAAAATGCTGTGAACCGTAGATCTAAAATCTGATCTCATCATCCTACGGCCAAGATCAGATCCGCACGCACGCACGAGAGCACCGAATCAAAAAGATCAAATGGCCAGAGATCCAAGTACGTGACTCGAGGACGATCGTGGGGAGAGAACAAGATTCGTTGATCATGAAATCAGATCAACACACCGTGATTGAGGATCATCAATAGTCGAGATCGAAGTCGCTTTGAGAGATCGCAAGCAGTGCTACGCTCGAGGACCGTCCGACGAAAAATATCGTTGATGCGCTCAAGGATCATCGGACGGTCCAGATCAAAGCCATTTTGATTAGATCGCGATTGTTGATGCGCTCGAGGAAATCCAACGGGCGAAAGCGAGAATCCAAATTCTGTTGATTTATCCGAGATTAATCCAACGGTTCTGATCAGATTCGAACGCGTGTCTCGAGGAAAATTCGAGAAACCAGATAAAACCCAAAATTTAAATTACGAAAATTACCAAAAAATTAACAAAAAATACGAAAAAAATTCAAAAATTCTGAAAAATAGTTTCTAAATTTCAAAAAATATTTCTAAAATTCAAAAAACTCCTAAAAATACTTATTTTGCTCCAAAAATTAGAAAGTATGAAATTAGGTAGAATTAGAGTGTTTTGTTCATAGAAGGACACAAAACTTTCTACTTTCTTCCCTTGGAGAACCTATATAAACCCCCTAGGCTCATAATTTCATTCATTCCAAAGAATAAGATTTAAATGCTCCTCTTGTTTTCTCAAAGCCTTCTTCTTGGCACCTTTTCCATCTTCCCTTCTTGTGTGTGTGAGAAGCTCTCGAATTAGAATTAAATTGGGCGATCTTCATTAGCACTAGTACGCGGGGGAAATTGCTACCAAAATTTTGGAAGAAAAGCGTCACAAGGTAGAAGTGATTTCTAGAACACTCTTCTGTTCTTATTTGAATTCATGGCATGCTCATTGTTGTGTATTTTTCACTGAATTCAAAGATTTTCAACTTCAGTTCTAGTATGTTCAATGTTTATTTTAGTATTTCAGTTTTGATTCATGTTTGAGCAATCATATCATCCATGCCATGTTAGTATCATGCTTAGGCTTTTAAATTAAAGTATGATGCATGTTTTATGACTGTTTCATGAATTGACTGTGTATATTCTGAAATTTGTTTTATAAGATCATAATATGAGAGTTAATCTGAGACGATGGTGATAATAACCACGTACCATCATAGTGGTCAAGGCAACGCTATGGATGTTCTTTTCATATGATTAATTCATATGGTTTTAAGACCAAAGTACTTGGTTGGTGGGTAAGTTCCCTTGAAGTCCAAAAGTCCAATCAAATTGGCTAAGAAGAGCTATATTTCACTCTAAGGGGGTACTTTGTTAAGAATATCAAGGGCTTAAAAACCTTTTTGGTCTGAGACTTGACTTAAACAAATTGTTGTTTGAAACGCCTAATAATAGCAAGTGTTTGAATTATAACTGTGTTATGAGTTTGAATATGAAAGTTGTTCAAAAAGGATCCACTGGGTTATGTGTTCACTCTTCCTTTCTTATTTTTTAGGAACATGAACCCATAGAGCAGTTGATTATAGATAGTTCTTAGAAAGTGTCTACAATATTATAATTTTTTTTTGAATTTTTAGGGCATATTGTCCATGGTTTTTATGCTTTTCTACTGAAAAGTATTTTGAAGACTTCCGCTATAATTATTAGTTCTTTTGAAGAGTTTAGAACTTTCAATTTCTATTATGAATAAAATAATTTGAATTTCTTTATCTCTTTTAATTTTCCTTGATTTTATTGGAAGTTTTATATTCTTGAATTTTATACAAAGGCATGAGATATCGAAAAGAAAAAAACAAGTGTGTGTCACTTGTAATGTAACACCGGCCCAACCCGCTGATTTGTTAAGTCCACTGTCAGGAGAACGATGGCAATGTACACTGCATAAAGATACGGGGGTTGGGGTGTTACAATTGGTGTCTGTACCGATGTGTAGGATCCTCACACCCTGCTCCACTACTCTCTGAATGATCTCAGTGATCATCTTGGGTGTCACCATCGCCCCTACTAGCATTGCTACCCTTGGGATCCCCTCATCCCCTGCCCTAACTTGTCTGTGTTAGCATCAATAATTGCATTCTTTCTTGTATTTCCATTTGTTCTTGCCATTATCTACAAGGCAAAAGTCACTTTTAGTATCCAGTAGTTCAATCATAATCAACAGAAAATTTTCCAACATTCAAAGGTATTTATATTAAATCTCAACTTCAATCTGCGCTATGCAACCCCTTTCCTCAACTCTGGATATCAAGTGCTCCTGTAGCCTGTGATGATCTCCATCTTTCAAAGTACTTATTCCCTATCTGGCAACCTTTGATCGAAGCCATTTTCTTATGTTATTCGTATTACCATGGCTCTAAATTCATGTTTCTAAGTTTTCAATTATTTTGTGGGCTATTGGCTTATGCTTCTAAGTTGTACTTTGAGGTTTCCATCCCTCATGTATGTTTTCAGGGTACTGGATGTGCTTGGTTTCGTGTGGCAATACTCAAAATAATTATATATATATATAGCAAGAAATCAATCAATCAATCAAGCAAACAATACACGCTAGCATAGTGAAATTCCAAGCTTCCATCTATGCCTTCAGGTCCATGCATCCCTGTAACATCTCAAAAATTCATATGAAATTTGAAATTTTATTTAGAGAATTATACAGAATTGACGGATGAAAAATTTGGTAAGTCCTAATTTAGCCAACTAAGGAATAAAATCAATTTAATGGATTTTTGGAAGAAAATATATGAATATAATGTATATCATGGGATATCACAGCCAAAAATACAAGGATGTGTGCAATTTTATATGAAAACAAAATTAGAAAGTCAATTTGGATTAAGATTTGGCAAAAATCTGAAAATAGGACATGAAATTCGGCTGAAAATCATATAAATATAACTCAAAACGCATCCAACGGCTGCAAACTGTCGATCTGAATCCAATTTTGCGATCCGACGGTCGCAAGATGATCCACACCAATGCCCGAGCGCACAGGATAATGAAGATCGAATGGACAGAGATGGTCAAGGATGATTGGACGACTTAGATCAAAGTCGCAAAATCTCGATCGCGAAGTCGCACGGTGCGACTTCGCGCGCACCAATCTCGACCCTCCAATCTAATTCATGTACGTGTCTCGACAACGATCTGATGCGCAGAGATATTAACCGGTTTATAAAATACGAAAAAAAAAGCTAAAATATACGAAAAATTTGTCGAAAATTATCGAAAAATCAAGATAAATACCAAAATTAATTTTTTTTTAATTCTGAAAAAATTCAAAAATACTTATTTTCCTCTTATAATTAGGAAATACAAAATTCTAAAGAATTTAGGTGTTTTACTCCAAGAAAAACTCAAAAATTTCTAGTTTTTCCCCTTTTAAAAATCTATATAAACCGCCCAAGGCTCTCACTTCCCTCATTCCAAAAACAAGAGTTGAAATTTCCTCTTATTTTCTCTAAGCCCTCTTCTTGGCACCTCTTCTCACCTTTCTTTCCTCTCTCTTATGTGTGAGAAGTTTTTCTCTTGGGTTGGAAAATTAATTTGGGTGATCTTCGTTGGCACTAGTACGTGGGAAAATTGCTGCAGAAATTTCTGAAGAAAGCGTCACAAGGTAGAAGTGATTTCTAGAACACCTTTCTGTTCTTATTTAAATTTATGGCATACTCATTGGTTGTGTGTTTTTCACTAAAATCAAAGACTTTCAATTTCAGTTTCAGACTTTTAAAAGTTTATTTCAGTTTTTCAGTTTTAATTCATGTTTAAGCAATTATATCATCCATGCCATGTTAGTATCATGCTTAGGCTTTTAAATTAAAGTATGATGCATGTTTTATGAGTGTTTCATGA
>JAJIYU010015590.1:0-12645 GCA_030144865.1 Tinospora cordifolia
TACTTTATTTTTGTTTATTTATCTTACTAAACCTTAATTTTTCATTTAATTATCAAATTAAGGTTTTATTTGTTTAATTTTCACTATAACTCTAATTTATTTTATTTTTCACGTGTTATCCCACAATTTGCACTCAAAAGAATTTTGAAATTAATTTATTTAGTTATTTGACAAAATTTTGGGGTATTACATTTGCATAAAGTAGTGCTAACACTGATGTTGAGACCATGAGCTGGGAAGAATTCAAGGAGGTTTGCTACGAGAAATTCTTTTCGGAGGCCACGTTGAGGAAGCTACAGGAAGATTTTGTCTAGTGAAATTAGAGAGACCTGACTAGAGCCGAATATGAAAGGAAGTTCACTTACTTGACCAAATTCTCACAAGAACTGATCAGAGAAGAGAGAATGAAAGTCAATCATTTTGCATAGGGTCTCAAGAAGGAGATCAAGAAGATAATAATGACTCTAGGCCTAAAGACATACAGGAACGTCTTAGAAAAGGGTTTAACACATGAGCAAGAGCTAAACCAAGGATAGAGATTGATGGGTAGAAACAAAAGGCCCGGAAATGAGAAAAACAACCAAGCATCCCAAAAAAAGAACAAGAGTGGCAAAAAAGTGTAACGCCCCAACCCCCGTATTTTTAAGCAGTGTACATGACCACCATTCTATTGAAAGTGGACTTAACAAAAGGCGGGTCGAGCCGGTGTTACTTTACAAGTGACACTCACTTGTACTTTTCTCTTCAATATTTGTGCTTTTGTATAAAATTCAAGAATACAAACTTTCAATAAAATCAAGGCAAATTAAAAGAGATAAAGAAATTTAAACTATTTTATTTATAATAGAAAGAATAATTTAAAGTACTAAACTTCTAAAAAAGAACTAATTGTTACAGCGGAAGACTTCAAAATATTTTTCAGTAGAAAAGCATAAAAACTTTGGGCAATATTCCCTTAAAAATTCTAAAAAATATAATAATAAGGTTGAAACTATCTAAGAACTATCCATATTCAACCGCTCCATGGGTTTCATGTTCCTAAAAAATAAGAAAGGAAGGAGTGAGCACATAGCCCAGTGGATCCCTTTCGAACAACCATCTTTCATATTCAAACTCATAACACAATCATAATTCAAACACTTACAATCATTAGGCGTTTCAAACAACAATTTGTTCAAGTCGAGTCTCAGACTAAAAGGGCCTTTAATCCTTTGATGCTCTTAACTAAGTAAACAGGGCCCACTCGGCATCAACCTGTTAGTGGCATGTGTCGGCATCAACCCGTTACACATGGTGACCCACCAAGTAATGTGGTACACGACCCTCAAGTACTTAGATCTGAAAATCATATGACCTAACTCATATGAAAAGAACATCCTTAGTGTCGCCTTGACCACTATGATGATACGTGGTTATTATCACCATCGTCTCAGATTAATTCTCATATCATGATCTCATAAAATAAACTTTAGAATATGAAATCAAACTAAAATTTAGAATATACACAGTCAATTCATGAAACACTCATAAAACATGCATCACACTTTAATTTAAAAGCCTAAGCATGGCACTGACATGGCATGGATGACATGATTGCTCAAACATGAATCAAAATTCAAATACTGAAATAAACATTTAAAATTCTAGAACTGAAATTAAAAATCTTTGAATTCAGTGAAAAACACACAAACAATGAACCTGCCATGAATTTAAATAAGAATAGAAGGGTGTTATAAAAATCACTTCTACCTTGTGACGCTTTCTCCAAAAATTTTGGCAGTAAATCCCCTCACGTACTAGTGCCAATGAACATTGCCCAACTTAATTCCCCAATTCAAGAGAAGAACTTATCACACACAAGTAAGAGGAATAAAAGATGGGAAGAGGTGCCAAGAAGAAGGCTTAAAGAAAATAAAAGGCAATTTCAACTCTTATTTTTGGAATGAGGAAATTGAGAGCCTAGGGGGGTTTATATAGGGTTTCAAAGGGAGAAAAATAGAAACTTTTGAGTTTTTCTTGGAGTAAAACACCTAATTTCTCTTTAATTTCGTACTTTCTAATTTAAAGAAATAAATGAGTATTTTTTGAATTTTTTTCGAAATTTAGAAATAAATTTTTGGATTCTAGAAACTTTTTTTCGGATTTTTCGTGATTTTTCTAAAATTTTTGTTTTTAATTTCGGAGCCTTCGATCTAGGCTGTCGAATTAATCTCGGATCAATCAATGAAATCAGAGCCTCAAATCTCAGTGCTTGGATTGTCCTCGAGTTTCGCATGTGCATCTCGATCGTGATTAATGAAAACGCTTCGGGTTGTCCGATTGTCCTCGAGCGCAGCACATCCGATCGTGATCAACAAAAATGCCTTAGATCATCGGATCGTCCTCGATCGTAGCACTAGATCTTTGTTCGTGATCAACGAAACGCGTTTGGACCATCGCATGGACCTCGAGTGCTGTGTGCGGATCTCAGTTTGCGATCAACGAATCGTGCTTGCCGTTGGATCGTTCTCGAGTGTGGTGTGCGGATCTTCGGGCAGTTGGATTTTGATGATCCGGTGCACCCGGGCATTGGTGCGATTTTAATCTCGTTCGTTGGATTTTGGTAGATCGATCGTAGAGTGTTGGATGTGTTTTAAGTTTAGTTTTTTTGATTTTTCAATCGAATTTCTTGTTTTATTTTTGAATTTTAATCAAATCTTGATCCCAATTGACTTTCTAATCTTGTTTTCATCAACAATTGCACAAATCCTCGTATTTTTGGCTATGATATCCCATAATATACATTATATTCATATATTTTCTTCCAAAAATCCATTAAATTGATTTTATTCCTTATTTGGGTAAACTAGGACTTACCACAATTTTTATCCATCAATTTTGTATAATTTTCTAAATAAAAATTTAAATTTCATATGAATTTTTCGAGATTTTATAGAAAGCATTGCAAACTTAGAAATAAGGGCGACTGAAAGATGAGTCAAAAGAACAGGCAAGGAGGCAAGGACTATGTTACATGTGTAGGCAAAGGGGCCACATAGTAAGAAATTGCCCGATTATACCAACTCAGGCTTCTCAGCAGCAGTAGCTATAGAACAATCAGGGAGGAGATCAACATGGTCGTCTTCAAGACAGACAACAATAACAAAATGGCAATTAGGGGCAGAAGTGGGGTCGTGGTTAGAACCAAGTTAGATTGTTTGTCGTTGCTTAGGCTCAGGAAGAGTATGTCCCTACTGTGGAAGGTGCATTCCTATTATCCAACGTTGTTGTAAGGCTATTATTTGATTTGGATGCCTCAAAATATTTTATCTCTAAATAACTAGCTAATAGGCTGCAACTTGTAATGAAAACACTACCCATGACTTTGAATGTGTCCACACCAATAGGGACAACTTTTACCTCTAAAAGAATGTATAGTTGTGACCTAAGGTTTGGGGATAAATTAATCTCAGTTGACTTATGTACTTTTCCATTTATGGATATGATGTAATCTTGGGGATGGATTGGTTAGACTAGTATTAAGCATAGATAGATTGTCCAAAGAGATGAGTAATCATAACCCTACCTTTCGAGAAAACCTATAAAATTAATGGTGACATGAAGAGACTACCAAGAAGTCCGACAATCGTCGTGATGAACTGCCTGAAGCACAAAGATGAGTTCGAACAACTCTATGAAGAAGACCTTCTAGAGCAAAGGGGAATCCAGGACATAGCAGTAGTTAGTGAGTATGAAGATGTATTCCCAGATGACCTATCATGACTACCACCCATTAGGGAAGTTGAATTCAAGATTTTACTTCACCTTATAACCATACTACCTTATTGGATGGCACCAATAGAGCTAATTGAGTTAAAGACTCAGCTAGACGAGCTCTGAGAAAAAGGCTTCATCAGGCCAAGTGAATCACCATGGGGAGCTTCGATGTTATTCGTAAAGAAGAAAGATGGGTCTATGAGGCTATGTGTTGACTACTAGAAATTGAACCAGGCAACCATAAAGAAAAAGTATCCCCTACCAAGGATTGATGACCTATTCGATCAATTGAGATGAGCCACTCATTTCTCGAAGATTGATATTAGGTCAGGATATCACCAACTGAGAATCAAGGAGTCTGATATACACAAGACGACCTTCAAAACATGATATAGACACTTTGAGTTCACCGTGATGCCATTTATTTAACCAATGCCCTATCAACGTTCATTAATTTGATGAACAGAGTGTTTAGACAATACTTTGACCAGTTTGTGGGTGGTATTGTAGATGACATCCTGATTTACTCTAAGTCAGAAGCTGAACACTTAGAACACCTGCGGATTATGTTGGAGATCCTCAAAAAGTACCAATTGTATGCCAAGTTCAGCAAGCGTGAATTCTGGATGAAGATGGTCAAGTTCCCGACCATGTAGTATTAGCGATAGGCATCTCTGTAGATTCGAAGAAGGTGAAAGCTGTCATGGACTGAAAACAACCAAAGACAGTTAAAGAGATTAGGAACTTCTTAGGCCTAGGTGGATACTATAGAAGATTCATCCAAGACTTCTCCAAGCTAGCGGAACCCTTGGCCAATTTGACGAGGAAAAGAGTTAAGTTCAATGGAACAAGAAATGCAAACAAGCCTTCCAAGAACTAAAGAGGGGATTCACTTTAGCCCCCATCTTAGTTACTACAACTCATGGGATCACACATATTTCGTACACGAATGCTTCGCAAAATGGGTTAGGTGCAGTCTTAATGCAGGAAGGAAATGTCGTTGCTTATGCCTCGTGACAACTAAAGATCCATGCATAGAACTCCACATGAATTAGAATTAGCAGCTATAGTGTTTACTCTAAAGATCTAGAGACATTATCTGTATGGTGACAAGTTTGATCTATTTTCAGATCACGAGAGTGTGAAGTATATCTATACCCAAAAAGAGTTGAGCCTCAGGCAATTAAGATGGATAGAGCTCCTTAAGAACTATGATTTTCAACTACATTACCACCCGAGGAAGGCCAATGGGGTGGTCGATGCCTTGAGTAGGAAGTTCAACAAATAAGAGGAGGAAAAGGGTCAGATGTATTAGTTAATCGAAGACTTTAAGCCAGGTGTGACCTTGAATGATAGACAAGCCTATCTCTACAACATGTCTTGTCAACCAGATCTTTTACTTTAGATAAGGGATGAGCAAAGGCAAGACAAGTGGCTTAAAAGCTTGATAGAGCAAGTTGAATAAAGTAAGCACACTGACTTTAGGTTAGATGCTAAGAATACCCAAAGACTTGGAGATAGGGTTTGCATGCCTCAGAATGGATGGAGTAAGCAAACCATACTAGATGAATTCCATCAGACCAATATGTATCCTAGTGGTGACAAGATGTATCAAAACCTCTGTAAGACGTACGAGTGGTGAGGAATGAAGAGGGTTATGGCTAAGCATGTCTCTAAATTCTTAACATGTTAGCAAGTAAAGACAAAACGCAAGAAGCCCTTTGGAATGTTACAACCACTCCCAATCCCTGATCAAAGTGGGATAACATTGCCTCAGAATTTGTCAGTGGGTTACCTAAAACTAGAAGGGAGAAGACATTGTTTAGGTGATTGTGGATCGTCTCACTAAAGTGAAAATTTTTTTGCCAACTAGATTCGCTAACAAGGGCAGTAAGTTAGGATAACTCTATCTAAAGGAGGTAGTAAGACTTTATGGTATATCCAAGACGATAGTATCTGACTGAGACTCTCGACTTGGTACAGGATTTGGTCTCAAAGCAAATAAACATTACAACATGCATATCACACAATCATACAATCAAGTTAGCACAACAAGGTTCCAAGCTTCCACCTAAGCTTCCAGGTTCAAGTGTCCTATACCACTCTGCCCCTTGTACTTAGGCTTTTACTCAGAACAGAGTCACACCCAAACGATTTCGCAAATTGCTCTATAACTAAGGTTCCCGAACGCACTATACTCCACCGTCCCGTACTAGTGAGCATAGAGAAACCCGTTCTGCCAGAGTTACCAATCATTCACCACACATGGTACATCATTCTCCGAGTCCATGCTTCCTCCATACCCCCGAATTCCTATGCATCCCATACTACATAGAAACCGAAAGGTACAGAAGCTTCCCGATCTCGTGTCCTGATCAAACAATTTTTTGTTTTCTCATAAGTTTCCATCTCTAGCCTATGCCCTAGAGATTTATGCTTTTGATCCACTGTGCCACCCCTGGTTACAGTACATTTCTACCTAGGGTCTTTCTCTGGACCTAGGGTTCAATCTGGTTGACTTACAACCTCTGTCTAGTTAAGATACCATATTTGGCATCTTTTTCGACTTCTATTCACTTTCTTGCCCTAATTTTCCACCTTCTAGTTTTCTTTTATAGAAAATAAGAGTGTTCTTCAACTTCAACTACTCATATAAGATGGTGGGACAACCTCTAGATCGGACGGCGAGACCGAAGTCTGCTTAGCGACCACACTTTCTAGGGCGGGATAACTCACCTCCCTTTCAATGTTTAGCTTTACCCGGGACAGGACTTACCCACTATCAGCTCAACTTGTAGTCTTTGTATCTAAACAAAACATTTAAAAATATATTTATCCTTTTTGAAAACACTTTCTAAAACAATTTTCAATTTTCAAAAATAAAAGGTAGGGCACTAAAATTTTAATTCAATTCAATGTGAAGCCCTAATTTGGGTTTCTAATTCTAGTCAAACAACCACTGATTGACTTTCTAATTCTAGTCCAAGGCATTCAAGATTCGATTTAATTGAAAGTGAAACCCTAATTTGAGGTTCTAATTCTAGTCAAACAACTATGGATTGACTTTCTAATTCTTGCCTAGTACATCTACTAACTGAGCTCTGATACCATCTTTGTAACACCCCACCCCCCGAGACTTTCAATTTGGATTTTACCACAAGGCGGATTAGGTCGGTGTTACTTTACAAGGGACACACACTTGACTTTCTATTTCACTCATTTCATGCCTTAATTGTATTTGATAGTACATCACTTAAATTTAAGAATTTAACAAGGCAATAATACTAGAAATGAATGAAATTCATAAACTCAATTAAATAAAATTGAGTACATAATTTGATCTTGAAGAAAAACTATTATAGCAGATTCAAAACTTGGGCAACATGCCCTTATATAGAAATTAGAAACTTTCAAAAAAAGAACCTTACTAATATTCATGGTCTCCATGTAATATAATTACCTGAAAAATAGAAGGAAGGGGTGACACGTAGCCTAGTGGATCTTTCTGACATTTAAATCATTATTTCAATTCAAACAAACCAAGCATATAAAAAACTTTTGCACATTAGGCGATTAAAAAAAATTTCTCATTTATGGTTGACATTAAGACTGAAAAAGTTTAGTCTCTGTGTTCCACATCGTTGGGAGAGAGAATCACTTTTGAAAACTCAAACCCCAATATCTATGCAGTGGGATCACTTTTGGAAACCCAGTTCAAAATCATCAATGGTAAGCTGGCAAGCCGGATTGGGGGTGGAACACACACGATGACACCATGCAGTCCATCATCGCGCCGGTATGTGGTTAGGATCATTATTTAATCTTTTCTTAGTGATAAAACACACAATATCAGATTAAACCATCAATATAACATATACATAACATGAATCATTAAATATTTATTCGTGGCACAATTCATGCATATCATGCATCATTATTCTTAATTTCTAAACATGCATAACATGTATATTCATGGCACATCAAATAAATAAAGCGTGCATAGTTAAAACATATATTCAATCATTCAACTTCAAAATATCATCACACATGCAAGACTTATTCAAATTAAAATAAAGAAGTAAAAGTTAGAAATCACTTCCACCTTAAATAAATCTCTTCTGCACACTTCTGAAATCTGGCAGAGTTCCGTTACTTCAAAGCTTCTAAACACTCAAGAACTCTCAAGAACACTCAAGAACAGTTCAAGATTACTCAAGAATTGAGGGGATTGCTAAGAAAAAGGCCAGAGAGAGTCAAGAGGGACTAGTATGCTCTTGATTTGGGATGAAAACAATGAGAGCACTAGGGGTCCTTTATATAGAGTTCAAAATGACATAGAATGGTAAGTTTGTGGTGTTCTCCTTATAGGAAACTTGCCAATTCTTCAAAATTTTGTGCCTCCCAACTATAGGAAAATAGCAAGTGCATTTGAATAATTTTTTTGGAATTTAGAAATAAATTTTTGGATTTTAGAAACATTTTCTTGAATTTATTCAAATTTTTCGTGATTTTCTGTAATTTTAATTGGAGCATTCGATCTAGGTCGTCTGATCTCCCTTGAGCGCAGCACTTAGATCATGGTTGTGATTAACAAAATCGATTTAGATCGTCGAATTTCCTCGAGCACATCAACGGTTTGTGATCAACCAAAAACTGTTTAAGATCCGGACCGTTGGATCTTCATGAAAATGTTTCAGATCTGGACTGTTGGATCTTCCTCAAGAGCAGCATGGTTCATGATCACTGAACGCGGCTTTGATCTAAACCGTCGGATGAACCTCGATCGTGGTGTGCGGATCTCGTTTGCAATCACCGAACACGGCTTCGATCTCGATGCTTGGATTTTCCTCGAGCGCAACACTAGATGATCAACACAATGCGAGCACAGATCCTGGCTGAACGATCAACCTCGAGCGTAGTGTTCGGATTTTCGTTCGCGATCAACGAAACAAATCTGGACCGTTGGATCAGGCGGATTGATTTTGGATCGTTGGATCTTGATGATTCGGTGCTCCTGAGCGCTGGTTTGGTTTTGATCTCGTTCGTTGGATCGGACATATTGATTGTGGGCCGTTGGATGCAGTTTCTATTACCAAAATTACCTTCTAAGGTTGCTATTATCCGAAATTTGCTAATGATACACTTTCTAATTGATGTAAACATGGTTTATTGCACATGTTCTTCTATTTTATTGACTTGCTAATATTTTCTCCTTTCTATTTCTTTAATATTGTATTTATTTTATATATTTTTTATTTTTTTAATATTTTTTAATGCCAACAATTTAATAATCTACATTTTTTATTTCTTCATTTTCACATATTTTTATTTATATTCATTTCATTATTTATGTAATTATAAATTGATACTTATATAATGTTATATTTATTTTAGATAAATATAAGCATACTACATTTTTATTCAATTATGTAAATTTTTCTATATACATATTCTTATAATATGTAGTATTTAACACTCATTATACTAAAACACATATTATTCACATACACATTAACCTATGTATATATATATATATATTTTATTTCTATTCTTTATTTCTTAAGAAATAGAAGCAACTCTTTAAATTTCATAATTAATTCTACTTAATTGACATTTTCATTTAAATATCAAATTAAGGCTTCATTTGCCTACCCATAATTTGCACCCAAAAGTTTCTTAAAATCTTCAAAGTTGATTCACTTTACGTATTTCATTTATTTTTTTAAACTTATTTATCTTTAATTATTTGACAAAATTTTGGGTTATTACAATAACCAAGTCAAAATGATACAAAAGAGATTGGCTGTAGCACAGAGTCGGCAAAAGAGTTATGCAAGCAAGAGGAGGTGACCCCTAGAGTTTCAAACAAGAAACAAGGTATTCTTGAGGGTAAGTCCTCAAAAAGGGTCTAAGCAGTTAGAATATAAGAGGAAGCTATTACGTAGATTCGTTGGCCCATTTGAAATACTTATAAGAATTGGAGAATACGCTTACAAGTTAGACCTATCAAACCAAATGACCTCAACACACAACATGTTCCATGTATCAATGCTAAGAAAGTATGAACCTGATCCCTCGCACATAATCGATTGGGAGGAGGTGAATATCCAAGATGATGCCACTTCTGAAGAAGTGACAAGAAGGATCCTTGATCACAAGGTACAAAACTTGAGAAAAAAAAATATTCCCATAGTCAAAGTGTTTTAGAAGCATCATGGAGTTGAGAAAGCCACCTAAGAACTGGAAAGTTAAATTAAGGTGAAGTATCAACACCTTTTTAGTAGGAATACCCAAGGAAATGACACCCGAATGAATGTGTACAAAGTTTGAGAACAAAATTCTTTTTAAGGAGGGTAGGTTGTAATACCCTGAAAAATTTGTACGAAATGAAATGATTCCCTTCAATTATATGTCCAATTAATTCAGTGGAAGTCCATTTCCTCAAAAAGTGTAACACCCCAACCCCCATTGATTTCACTATGAGTGTTTGGACTTAGCCACTGTTGAAAAAATTGTTGAAATAGTAGACTTAACCACAAGGCAGGCCGGGTTCGGTATTACTTTACAAGTGATGCATACTTGACTTTCTATTCCCAATATCCCATGTCTTAATATAAAAACTAAACAAGGCCACATAATAAGAGATAAAATGAAATTCTAATCTTTATTAATTCATGAAGAGAAAAGTACATAACTTTTAATTAAAACAATTACAGTGGAATTCATAACAAAACTGGGCAAACATACCCTACATAGAAATTTTCAAAAAAATTCAAAAAAGATGCCCCAAGTCCTTGCATATTCAATTTCTTGAAAAATGTTAAAGGAAGGGTGAAACTAAACTCAGTCGATCTTAAACAACCATTTTCAGATTCAAATTACTAACACATCCATAATTCAAACACTTTAAAAAAAATTAGGCACTTCAAGCATTAAGATTGTGTAAAGTTGTAACTTAAACCAAAAGAGTTTTTCAACCCACGATGTTTTCAACTAAGTGACTCCTTAAAGTGAAATATGACATTTCTTAGCCATTTTCATTGGACTTTGGACTTAGGGACTGTAATCCACCAATCAATGTAATATCCCAGAATTTTGTAAATTAATTTCAAAGATTTTAATAAAATTTTGGATGCAAATTGTGGGTTGGCACATGAAAAATAAAATATATTAGAGATATAGAAAAAAATTAAACAAATAAAACCTTAATTTGATAATTAAATGAAAATTAAGGTTTAGTAGAATTAATTATGAAATTTAAGGAATTACTTAAGAAATAAATAGAAATAAAGTATTTACACATATTGACTAATATGTGAATGAATAAGGTGTGTATTAGCATAATAAATGTTAATGCTACATATTATGGGAATATGTACATAGAAAATTTGTATAATTAAATAAAAATATAGTGTACATGTATTTATTAAAAATAAATAAAGCACTATTAGTGTATAATTACAAAAATTATTATCTAAAAATGAAATATGAAATAAATAAAAATACATGAAAATGGGAAATATAGACTATTTGATTATTGACATTAAAAATATTAAAAAAATAGAAAAATATCAAATAAATGCAATATTAAATAATTAGAAAGAGAAAATATTAGAAAATCATCAAAATAGAAAAGAATACACAAGAAAATCAAGTTTTTATCAATTAGGAAGTGTCTAATTGGCAAAATTTCGGATAATAGCAACTTAGAATAGTGATTTTGGTATTAAAAACACGATCCAATGGTCAAAAATCCATCATCCGTAGGATCTGAGATCTCACGGTCACGATCAAGACCCTATCGAACACCCGAGAGCACCGAATCGCCAAAATCGGACGGCCCAAACTCAATCAGCTAGATCCAACGGTCGAAGCTCTATTTTTCGAAATCCGTATGCGTAACTTGAGAAATATACAACGGCCAGGATTCGTAATCTCGTTCTGATCATCATCGCACACGAAACTCGAGGATCATCAGACGATCGGGATTGAAGCCGCAAAACGAAATCGCGAAATCGGACCGCGTGCGAAACTCGAGGCTGATTCGAGCGTCTAGATCAAAGCCGTTTTCATAATCGCGATCCACCGTACTGCGCTCGAGAATGATCCAACGTCTGAAATTTAACTCGCCTAATCCAACGACTGATGATCCGCGCGCGAAAACGAGTTCGCGATCTGGTTGATGCACTCAAGAACGATCTGACGGCTGGGATTAAAAGCTCTGAATTAAATAACTGAAATTTCGAATTAAATCAATAAAAATACATCAAAAATCCGAAAATTAGTTACTAAATTCCCAAAAATTTCCAAAAAAATTCCTTCTAATCTCATATGCTTGGGGGGTACGAAAATTTGAATTATTGGAAAGTTTCTTATAATTAGAGCACCACCAACTTGCTATTCTATACACTTTTGAAGCCTATATAAACCCCCCCATGCTCACAAACCGAATCATCCCAAGCAACAAGAGTTGAGTTTTCATCTTGTGCTTCAAGCCCTCTTCTTGGCACCCCTTCTCACTTTTCTTTTCTCTCTTGAGTGTGAGCAAGTTCTTGGTTTGGGGATTCTTTTTGGGTGATTGTCTTGGTGTTTGAGCATTAGGAACTATTGCTTCAACTTTGGGGGAAACTACATATCAAGGTGGAAGTGATTTCTCTTGCACTCCTTTTTCTTATTCAAAGTTCTAGCATGTTCATTGTATGTATGGTTTTAAAATCAAAAGATTTTCAGTTCTAGTATTCTAAAATAATTTTCAGTTTTAGATTTGATTCATATTTTAATTTATGCATGCATATTGATCATGCCATGCCTAGTATCATGTTTAGGTTTTATTTCAATATGTGATGCATGATTTTGAGTACTCCATGATTGAATTTTTAGTTTGATCAT
>JAJIYU010015591.1:0-12625 GCA_030144865.1 Tinospora cordifolia
TCAAATTAAAATAAAGAAGTAAAAGTTAGAAATCACTTCCACCTTAAATACGTCTCTTCTGCACACCTCTGAAATCCGGCAGAGTTCTGTTACTTCAAAGCTTCCAAACACTCAAAAACTCTCAAGAACACTCAAGAACAATTCAAGATTACTCAAGAACTGAGGGGATTGCCAAGAAGAAGGCTAGAGAGAGTCAAGAGGGACTATTATGCTCTTGATTTGGGATGAACACAATGTGAGCATTAGGGGTCCTTTATATAGAGTTTAAAATAGTGTAGAATGGTAAGTTTTTGGTGTTTTCCTTGTAGGAAACTTGTCAATTATTCAAAATTTCATGCCCCCCAAGCATAGAAAAATAACAAGTGTATTGGAATAATTTTTTTGGAATTTAGAAACATTTTTTCAGATTTTTTTGGATTTTTTTTGAATTTTTATCAGATATTTTGTGATTTTTTGGTTTTATTTTTGGACCCTCGAATCTAGACCGTTGATAATTCTCGATCGCAACATCAAATCGCAATCAAGATTTTCGGATTCGTTGTGGATCGTCAAATTTCTTCGATCGTAACATAGATCAGGCACCTTAGATCTTGTTCGTTAGATGGGCCTCAATTGCAGCACGGTCATTCGCGATCAACGAAATTAGTGCGGTCCGTTGATCAACCTCGAGCGCAGTACTAAATGACGATCGAGATTAACAAATTCGCTGTGGATCGTTGATCAACCTCGAGCGCAGTACTAGATTGCGATTAAAAAATAGCTTTGATCTTCACCGTTGGATGGACCTTGAGTGCAGCATTAGATCTTGAACACCAATCCAGGCCGCACGATTAACCTCGAGTGCAGTGTCGTTCGCGATCAATGAAGCAAATTCGAACCGTTAGATCAGGCAGATCGAATCTGGGCTGTTGGATTATGCTGATCCGGTGCTCCTGAGCAATGTTTTGGGCTTTGATTTCATTCCTTGGATCGGACAGATTGAGTTTGGACCATTGGATGCAGTTTCTAATTACCAAATTTGATTTTTAAGGTTGCTATTATCCGGAAATTGTCAATTATACACTTTCTAATTGATGTAAACATGATTTTTGCACATGTCTTCCCATTTTATCAATTTTTTAATATTCCCTCCTTTCTATTTCTTTAATATTGTATTTATTGGAGATATTTCTATTTAATATTTTTAATGCCAATAATTAAATAATCTATATTTTTCATTTCCATATATTTTTATTTATTTCATATTTTATTTTCAGATAATCATTTATGTAATTATAAATTGATACTTATATGATGTTTTATTTATTTTAAATAAATAAATGCATACTACATTTTTATTTAATTATATAAATTTTTTTATATGCATATTCTTATAATATGTAGTATTAACATTTATTATGCTAACACACACATTATTCATACATACATTAACCTATATATATATATATATACTTTATTTCTTATTTTTTTATTTCTTAAGCAACTCTTTAAATTTCATAATTAATTCTACTAAATTAAAATTTTCATTTAATTATCAAACTAAGATCTTATTTACCTATTTTATATTATATCTCTAATATATATTATTTTTCATTTGCCAACCCACAATTTGCACTCAAAGATGTCTTAAAATCTTCGAATTTATTTCACTTAATTTATCTTATTTATCTTTAATCATTTGACAAAATTTTGGGTTATTACAAAGAAAATGTTTAAAACGCCTAATGTATGCAAGTGTTTGAATTTGAATGTGTTATTAGTCTGAATTAGTAACTTGGTTGTTTTTAGAATGATCAATTGGTCTATATGGTCACCCTTCCACTTTTATCTTTTCAGGAAATTGAATTACATGATGAAGGTTACTAAGGATTTAGATCGTTTCTATTTTTATTTCTAATGTAAGGGCATGTTGCCAAAATTTTGAATAAGTTAGATTTCTACTGAAATAGTTTCTATTCTAGGGTTATGTATTCCTTTCTTTTAGTAGTTTAGGTTCAAGTTATGTACTTGTCTCCTTTAATTCAAATAAAGAATAAAGAAAAGGTATTTTATCTCTTTGCATTGTCTTATTGAATTAAATTAAATAAATTGGGTTGTGTGCTCATAATGTTCAATAAGAATTAGGATAAAGGAATTAGAAAGGCAAGCTATGTACTTGTAATGTAACACCAACCTAGCCTGCTTTGTGGATAAATCCAATTAAAATTCTAGAGGGTTGGGATGTTACAAAGTTGGTATCAAAACCTAGGCATTAGTTTCCAGGCAAGAATTAGAAAGTCAAACCTAGACATTAGTTGTTGGGCTACAATTAGAAAGTTCGATCTTATACCAATGGTGGTATTAGATTTAGAAAGCATTAATTCAATTAGGTTTGACCTGTACTTTGAGTTGAAATTAGGATGCCCTACCTTCTATTTTTAAAATTGAAAACTATTTTGGAAAGTGTTCACAAAAAAGGAAATATATGTTTTGAAACGTTTTGTTTGGAGACAAAGACTACAAGTTGAGCTAATAGTGAGTAAGTTTTGTCCCAAGTAAAGCTAAACATTGAAAGGAAGTGGATTATCTCGCCCAACAAAGCGTGATTGCTAAGAAGACTTCGGTCTCGCCACCCGATCTGAAGGTTGTCCCACCAGCTTATACGAGTAATCAGACTTAAAGAACACTCATACTTTCTATAAAAGAACATTAGAAGGTGGAAAAATATGGCAAAAAGTTCACTAGAAGTTGAAAAAAATACCAAAGGAAGTATCTTAACGAGACAGAGGTTGTTAGTTCAACCAAATTGAAACCCTAGGTATAGAGAAGGGACCTTAGGTAGACACGTGAGTGTAGCCAAAGGTGACATAATGGATCAAATGAGTAAAACTTTAGGACATAGGTTAGAAATTGAAACTGTGCAAAAACAGAATACTTGTTTAGTTAGGACACAAGATTGGGAAGATTCTATAACTTTGTTTTATGTGTGGTATGGGACACATAAGAATTCGGGGGTATGGAGGAAGCTTGGATTAGGAGAATGACAGACCATGTTTGGTGAATGATCGGTGAGTTTGGAAGACCTTATTTCCCTATGCTTGGTTGGTATGGGATGGTTAGGTATAGTGAGCCTTAGGAAACCTTAGTTGTCGAGACATTTGCGAAATTGATTGTAATACCCTATAATCTAGTACTGAATAAAATGAAATAATTCAATTGCATTTGATTGAATTTGGGTAAGAAATGCAAATGATTCCATTTCAAGGATAAATTTAGCAAGTCCAAACCCCGTTTAGTATATCTTTTGACCTCAAAACGACTTGAAATGACATGAGATGCCACAAATTGATCAACTAGACAACATATCTAAAAATCAGCTCAGTTGGCCAAAATTTGGGTTTCATTTGCTTAATATCATTCAATGGAGTCTAAATTGGGACAATAAATGAAATGAAGGTCACCCTAGCCAAATGATTGTTTGAAAATGTGTATTGTTTTATTATGAACACAAAAATATATAATAAAGTCCTTAGTTTTTAGTAAATAATGAGATATGAATTTTTATTAAATTAATGTAGACTCATAAATTCATAGCCACCTCTAAACATGTTCAAACCACATGGGTGGAACACCATGATCATGTACACCCTCACCCTACCCTACCTCAATAGGACGTTTTCCTTATTTGGAATCATATAGAATGATCCCATGTGCCATGCAAATGATCAATTATACCACACCTATAAGAAATCATGAAAAATGATCTCATGTACACCACCCTTTGATCATGTGCACCATGCCGTATTATGCAAAATCGTTCCATGTGTGTATGTGTGCACACATATGAGCAACCCTAATTTAGAAGTGTCTAAACGGTGAACCATGAAACCCTAGCCTTCACACACACAAAGAAGAAAACAAAAACCAAGAATAAGAAAGTTTTCAAAACCCAAAATGCTCCTATTTTGGCGCCATGTGAAGAGATTACCATCATATCTTTAACAAAACCCTAGTCGTTCTCTATGTGTGTGTTATGAGCAACAATTGTAGCCATCATATGTAAGGAAACGCTAATTAAAGATGTCAAATTATGCCCCCCTGTGCTCTTGAAAATCTATATAAACCCCCTTGCGCATATTTATTCTTCATCCCAAAACAAAGAGTTGACACTTCCCTCTTAGCTTGTTCTAGCCTTCTTCTTGCAACCTTTGTGTTCTTGAGTGATCTTGAGGTATTCTTGAGTGTTCGAGTGTTTGATTGAGTGTTCCTTTGTAGTCTTGAAGTGCTAGAAGTGTTGAAGAAAGGAATCTCTATTGGATTTTCATCAAACTTGCAATTAAGGTGGATGTGAGTTCTAAAACCTCATCTTTTCTTCTTTAGATAAATACCATGTTCATTGCATCTTTAATTTTCAGCAATCATTCATGTTTCAATTTCAGAAATTTAATTTATGATTTCAATCTCAGTTTAGTACATGAGCATGTTTTAAGCATTCATGAATCTATGCCATGCCTAGTACCAGGTTTAGGTTTATTTCAATGTTTAGTGCATGTTTTTGGGTGATTCATGCTTTGATTTCTAATTGCTTATAATTTGAAATTTATTTCTCCTATTTTATGATTCTTGAACATGAAATTAATTATGATATGATGATAATTAATAAACCATGTACCATCATAGTGGACATGTGGGTTAATATGGATGTTCTTTACATGTGATTAGTTCACATGGGTGATGTTCCAAAATACTTGGAATGTGGGTTAGGCCCTAAGTCCAATGAAATTAGCTAAGAAATGCCTTTTTCACTCTAAGGAGGTATTTTTGTGAAGAACATCAAGGACCTTGGAAACCTTTTTGGTCTAAATCGTAACTATACACAAAATGCTGGTTGAAAAGCCTAACGTATTCAAGTGTATGAATTATAGATGTGTGTTTAGTCTAAATTGGAAAATTGGTTGTTTGAAAAAGATCCACTAGGCTATGTGTTCATCCTTCTTCTCTTATTTTCAGAAAATTAAACATGCATGAACACGTTGCAAATTGTGATAGTTTCTTTATTTTTAGAAAGTTTTTAGATTTGAATGTAAAGGCATGTAGCCCAAGTTTTGAATTTTGCTGTAATAGTTTTATTTTAAGATTGAGTTATATACTCTACTTTATTTAAATTAATAAAGTTCATGAATTTCTTTTATCTCTTGTATTATTGCCTTATTTGATTTGATTCCTAAAATTGAGTTAAGTACTTTTGAACTACATTAAAGCATAAGATAATTGAAATAGAATCTCAAGTGTTAGTCACTTCTAAAGTAATACCGGCCCAATCTGCCTATATGGCTAAGTCTACTATCAAAATAGTGGTTATGTCCAAAAATTGAAAGAGTACGAGGATTGGGATGTGGCAATTTTCTGAGTGGAAGTCTAAGTGAAAAGGATAGAGTGGTATGAGACACTTGAACTTTGAGGCTTAGATAAAAGCCTAGAACTTTGCTATGCTAGCATGAAATTGTATGATTGTTTGAATGTATGCTTTATTTGTTTATATGTATGTCATATGAAAGCAAATCTTGTACCCAAGAACAAAATGAACTTAGAAGTATAAACAGTTAGGCCACTGAACAAATTAAGAACCTAGAGTCATGTAATATGAATGAAATGAAAGGCTTGGGAATACGAACTCGATGAACGAATATGACCAAAATAGCTATCTTCTCAAGTTTGGAAAAACATTTTGTATCCCAAAGATAAGGGTAGACAAGTTGTGTGTCCTACATTATGATTCACTTAAATCTTTTACTGTGATACCTTATCAGATACTAAAGTGGTTTTCGACTTGTAGATAATGGCTGGATAAAAAAGATACACTACTAGATCTACCCCTTCTGACAAAATGGAATAGAGAGAACAGGAGATACTAGTGGGCATGGAGGATCGAATGGAAATCTTGATGATGGGAATCGCTCAGAGGCTTATAGCTAGATCTTGAGGGTCCTACCTCAAGCAATTCCTCAAGAAGTACCCCAACCACATGTGCCTAAATCGATCCCTATGTAATAGTCGACACCGACACTATAGGCTCCAAGCGTCAGAGGACTCAAGAAGATCTAGAAGATGAGAAGCAGAGGAAGATGATGATAGAGCTCAAGAAGCTCAACCCTCCTCAGCTTTATGGAAACACAGACTGCATTTCTGTTGATCACTGGTATCAGGAAATGGAGGAGCATCTGAATAAACTAAAGGTCATGGGTTTGTGTAGGGTGGCACTAGCCACTCACCACTTCAAGGAACCAGCCAGAAGTTGGTGGCTAATGATGAAGATGGATCCTAATACAAATGTTGAAGCGATGAGTTGAGAAAAGTTCACGCAGATTTTTTATGAAAAGTTTTTCTTGAAGCGACACGGAGTAAGCTACAGGAAGATTTCGTCCGGCTGAATCAAAGTGACTTGATTATAGCCGAATATGAAAGGAAGTTCATTGAACTGGCCAAATTCTCACTAGAACTGATTAAGGAAGAGAAAATAAAGGCCAATCATTTTACATAGGGTCTCAAGATGGAGATCCGAAAGATAGTAAAGACTCTGGGCTTAAAGACGTACAAAGACGTCTTAAAAAGGCTATAATACTAGAACAAGAGTTCAACCAAGAACAAAGGTTGAGGGGGAAAAACAAGAAGCCCGAAAATAAAAAAGATCAAGGGGCTCAGAAGAAAAACAAGAGTGGTGGGAAAACACCACAAAAATAGGGGCGCACCAAAGACGAGTCTAAGGAACAGGCAAGGAGACAAGGACTGTGCTACATGTGTAGGCACAAGGGTCATATTGCTAGAAATTGTCCAACTGCACCTGCTCAAACACATCAGCAACAACCACCACAGGGAAGAGGTCAAAATGGTCATCCTTAGGGTAGGCAACAACAATAGAATGCTAATCAAGGCAAAATCAGGGTTGTGGTTAGAGTCAAGCCAGAATGTTTGCTATTGAGGCTTAGGAAGATCAAGTCCCTGTTGTGGAAGGTATGTCCGTACTATTTAATGTTGTTGTGAGACTATTATTTGACTTGGGTGCCTCAAAATTATTTATCTCTGAAGAACTTGCTAATAGGTTACAACTTGTGATGATAACACTACCCATAATTGTGAATGTGTCCACTCTACTAGGGACCATTGTTACCTCAAAAAGAATGTGTAGTTACAACCTCAGGTTTGGGGATAAACTCATATCAATTGACTTATGCACCTTACCATTTTATGGTTATGACGTGATCTTGGGGATGGATTGGTTGGACCAATACCAAGCTCAAATAGCTTGTTTTAAGAGGCAAGAAACCATAACCCTACCTTTGAGGGAAACCTATAGAATTAACGAAAATATGTAGAGACTATCAAAGAATCCAACCATAGCCATGTTAAATTGTTTGAAGCAGAGGGATGAGTTTTAGAGACTCTCAGAGGGGGACTCTGTTGAACGAAGACATATTCCCAAACGACTTACCTGGACTACCACCTGCTAAA
The DNA here is from genome assembly GCA_030144865.1 of Tinospora cordifolia. NCBI lineage: Eukaryota > Viridiplantae > Streptophyta > Magnoliopsida > Ranunculales > Menispermaceae > Tinospora > Tinospora cordifolia. The sequence continues at coordinate 7,489 of JAJIYU010015591.1, forward strand.
GAATTAGAGTTCAAGATTGAATTTCACCTTGAAACCAACCCTATGGCCATACCTCCATACAGAATGGCTCCAATGGAGCTGATTGAGTTGAAGTTCCAACTAGATGAGCTCTGGGAGAAAAGCTTCAATACGCTGAGTGAATCACCCTAGGGATTGATGACATGTTTGATTAATTGAGAGGAGCCAGTCATTTCTTGAAGATTGATCTTAAGTCGGGTTATTATCAGTTGAGAATTAGGGAGTCTGACATATACAAGACAACCTTTAGAACAAGATATGGATACTTTGAGTTCACCATGATGCCCTTTGGTTTGACCAATGGCCTAGCAATATTTATGGATTTGATGAACTGAATGTTTAGACAATACCTTAACTAGTTTGTGGTGGTATTTGTGGACGACATCTTGATCTACTCTAAGTTAGAAGCTAAACACTTAGAACACTTGTGGATAGTATTGGAAACCCTCAAAGGCACCAATTATATACCAAGTTTAGCAAGTGTGAATTTTGGACGAAGACGATCAAGTTCCTTGGCTATGTAGTATCAGCAAAAAGCATCTCTATGAACCCAGAGAAGGTGGAAGTTATCATGGACTAAAAAAAACCAAAGACAGATATAGAGCTCAAAATTTTCTTAAGGCTGGCTGGATACTACAAGAGATTCATCTAAGACTTCTTCAAACTAGCAGAACCTATAACCAAGTTAACTAGGAAAGGTGTTAAATTCACTTGGGATGAGAAGTGCGAACAATCATTCCAAGAACTAAAAAGGAGATTGACTTCGACCACTATCTTAGTCACTCTAACCCATGATGTCACGTATATCCTGTATATGAATGCTTCACTAAGTGGTTAGGAGCAGTCTTGATGCAAGAAAAGCAAGTAGTCGCTTATCCTTTGCGACAACTAAAGTTCCAAAAGAAGAATTACCCTACTAATGACTTAGAGTTAGAAGCCACTGTATTTGCTTTGAAGATTTAGAGACACTACCTTTATGGTGAGAAATTCGATCTTTTTTCATATCACAAGAGCTTGAAATACATCTACACCTAGAAGGAGTTGAACCTCAAGCAACAAAGATGGATAGAGTTCTTGAAATACTACGATTTCCAACTATACTACCATCTGGGGAAGGCCAATGTCATAACTGATGCCTTAAGTAGAAAGTTCAACAAACAGGAGGAAGAAAAGGGCCAAATGTACCAGTTGATTGAAGACTTTAGGTTGGTTGTAACCTTGAATGAAAAAAGAGCCTATCTCTATAACATGTCTTGCCAACTAGATCTTTTACACCAAATCAGGGATAAGCAAAGGCAAGGCAAATGGCTTATTAGTCTAATAGAAAGAGTTACATAGGTTAAGCATACTGACTTCAGGTTAGATGCTAAAAACTTGGCGAGAGAATATGTGTGCCCCAAAATGGACAAAGTAAATAAACCATGTTGGATGAGGCTCATCAAACCAAGTATACAATGCATTCAGGTGGAGATAAGATGTATCAAAACCTCAAAAAGACTTATTGGTGGAGAGGAATGAAGAGAAACGTGGCTAAGCATGTTGCCAAGTGCTTAACTTGTCAACAAGTAAAAATAAAACACCGAAAACCCTCTAGAATGTTACAACTACTCCCTATCCCTAAATGAAAGTGGGATAACATTGCCATAGATTTTATCAATTAGATCCACAGACCAAGTCAGTAAGTTGGGAGAAGATATTGTATGGGTGATTATGGACCATCTCGCTAAAGTGGCTCATTTCCTACCAATTAGATTCACAGACCAAGTCAGTAAGCTGGGAGAACTCAATGTGAAAGACAATAGTATCTGACTGGGACTCTCGATTCACTTCACAGTTCTGGCAGAGTCTACAAAAGGAGTTGGGCACTGAACTCACCACGAATACTGTTTTTCACCCTTAGACAGATGGGCAGTCTGAGAGAGTGATCTAGACATTAGAAGACATGTTGAGGTTTTGTGTCCTGGACTTTAAAGGGAACTGAGCAAGTACCTCACTTATTAGAGTTTGTCTGTAACAATAGTTATTAGGCAAGTATTAAGATGGCTCCATATGATGCTCTTTATGCAAGGCATTGCAGATCACCAACCTATTAAGCTAAACTTGAAGATCATGTACTTATTGGGTCAAACTTGGTGTAAGAAATGAAAGAAACCCCTAGAGTTCCAAGTGGGTGACAAAATATTTTTGAGGATATGTCCTTAGAAGGGTATCAAGATGTTTTGATAGAAAGGGAAACTATTGCCTAGATTTGTCAGACCGTTTGAAATACTTAGAAGAATTAGAGAATGTGCTTACGAATTGGATCTACCAAACCGAATGACCTCAGCTCACAACGTGTTCCACATGTCGATGCTGAGAAAGTATGAACCTGATCCCTCTCACATTATCCACTGGCAGGAAGTTAACATCTAGGATGATGCCACATACGAGGAAGCGGTAGTTAGAATCCTTGATCACAAGGTACAAAACCTGAAAACAAATGATATCCCATTAGTTAAGGTACTATGGAAAGATCATGGAGTGGAAGAAGCTACTTGAGAGTTAGAAAGCAAAATGAAGACCAAATACCCACACCTATTCACTAGGAATCCATGAATATGTGCAAATTTCGAGGACGAAATTTTTCTAAGGAGGGTAGCTTGTAATACCCTGAAAAAGTTGTACAAAATGAAATGAAATGATAAATGAAACCAAATTCATTTCAAGGATCAATTAGCAAGTTTAATTGCTTAAAAAACCTCTTAGGAGAATGAAAATTAAGAAAAAGAAACAAAATGAAATGAAATGGAATGAACACCCCACATGATCCGAGCATCCAAAATTCATTTTTTTTGTCCAATTAAGGGTTCATTTGCCTAAAATGGTTCAGTGGAATGGGAATTAGGAAAGAAAATGAAGAGAACCCTAAGACCAAAAATAGAAGTTTCCAAGGTTGAGTTGCTATTGACATTCAAGAGAAGAAAATAGGAGTTTCTAATAATAATAGTTGTTGATCCATGTGCACACTATAAGGAAAAGGAAATAGGAAACGTTTCCTTGCTTAACTATGACATCCAAAAGAAGAATGAGGAAAGTCAAAAAAATAGAAACAAATCACATAGATTGCCATGGCCCCAAAATAAAACATATGTAAAAACACATGTAAAAACAAAATGCCAAATATCCCTAAACTAGCCCCAATGGTGTGTCACAAGTGAATCAACCAAAATTAGAAGGTTCTCAGATGGAAAACTTGCCCAAATACCAAACCATAATGCAAAGTGTCCAAGTTGCCCTCATGAGGTGTGCACCACAAAAAAGATAAACTAAGTGAAATGTTGCCGATTTAGTGCTCACAAACCATGCTATCTTAACCCCCAAAGAAAAATAGAAACCATGCATTAATGGCGTCCCAAATAGAAGAAGAAATCAGGAAGCATATCACTTAAGAATATAATTAGAAAGTGGTCCCATGTTGGTAGGGAATTGGAAAGCTTCCTATGAGAACAAATTGGAAAGTTACTAAGATGATTCTTGTGCACATAAGAGAATAATCCACACTTAGAAAGTCTCTCACACTCATTAAAAGAAGTCCAAACCATGCAATATTACTCACAAATGACGCCAACAATGGATTCAATCCAAAATAGACAGTTGCCAAAATGTTCCACACATGAGTGGAAACCAAATCAGCCCACATTTCAAATTGTGTGCACACTCAATCTATGCAATCCAAAAGTCCCCATGGAGAGATGGAAAGATTCCCTAATGTGAGCATGCCCAAACCATCCCTAGTGCTCTTGAAACTCTATATAAAGGCCCCTCTGTGCTCACTTTTTATTCATCCCAACGCAAGAGCTAACAAGTCCCTCTTGTTCTTTCTAAGCCTTCTTCTTGGCACCCCTTCTCACTTCTCTTTTGTTCTTGAGTATTCTTAAGTGAGAAGTTATTGTTCTTGGGTAGTTTTTTCTTTTTGAAGTGCCTAAACTATAGAAACTCTGTTGAATTTTCAAGAAACTACAAAACAAGGTGGAAGTGATTTCAAGAATCCCTTCTTTACTAGTTTGAATTAATATCATATTCATGCATGTTTTAAAAATTTGTTTATCATACTTATTTCAATTTCAGTCCATTCACATGCTTTGATTTTCAGTTTGATATATTTTCCACGTTTAAGCATTCATAAAATCATGTCATGTATAGTTTCCCATGCTTAGGCCGATTTTGAGATATGATACGTGCAAGTAATTTCTATGCTTTCATAATGATAACATGCTGAATTTTAATTCTTTTATGATTCATGATTATGAAAATTCAAATAAAAGACTTTAATAGTAAGAACGACGCACTGTCATAGTGATCCAAAGGGATACTATGGGTGTTTTTTACATATACTATGTATATGAGTTGCATATATTGTGTGTATAGGGGCGCAGCACAAATAATTGGAATACGGCCAAGGGACCTTAAACTAATGGAATGAGACATAAAAAAATTGTCTTTCCACTCAAGGAGAGATATTTTAATAAGAGCATCAAGAGATTGGACCCCCTTTTAGTCAACATACTGTAACACCCCAAACCTCGCATCTTTAAGCATTGGACACGACCACCATTGTCTTGACGGTGGACTAAACCAAATGGTGGGCTGGGCCGGTGTTACTTTACAAGTGACACACATTTGACTTTCTTTCTTTCTATTTCAATTATTTCATGCCTTGATTGTATTTAACAGTATATAACTTGAATTTAAGACTTTAAAAGGGCAATAACATAAGAAATAACTAGAATTCATAAACTCAATTAATTAAATAAATTTGAGTACATAATTTGATTTAAAAAAATTATTACAGCGGAAGTCTTAAAACTTGGGCAACATGCCCTTACATAGAAATTATAAACTTTTTAAATAAAAAGAACCTAACTAGTATTCATGGTCTTCATGTAAATCAATTACCTGAAAAATTGAAGGAAGGGGTGAGCACATAGCCTAGTAGATCTTTTTAAACATCTAAGTCATTATTTCAATTCAAACAAACCAAGCATATCAAACACTTTTGTACATTAGGCGATTCAAACAAATTTCTTGTTTATAGTGGACATTCGAACCGAAAGAGTTTAATCTCTGTGTTCCACATCGT
>JAJIYU010015592.1:0-12605 GCA_030144865.1 Tinospora cordifolia
TATTGATTGATAATAGATTGAACAATAGTAGGAATACCATAAATATATTACATATGACTAAGCAATAGGCAAAGTAATAAATAAAGAATGATGTTTAATACATCAATCTAATACAAAACAAGTATAGGGAACCCTCTCTAAACCCCAAAACTGTAATAGGCAAAGCAATAGGCCACGTGCATGGCAAACTATCTATGATTGATTCATTTTTATAAATTTGGTGTCTTTTTTATTATTTTATTTTTAGTTCTGATCGACTTGAATTGGTTATTAAATTTGAGTTTTAAATCAGAAAAATATAAACAACTAAACTAATGATTTTTGAGTTAAAATATTATTAAGTCTGACTTGAAATATTATAATACCCAGCCGCCTATGACAACTAAATTTGAAGAATGTCACAGAAAGAAAAAAATGAAATGATATATCACATGTACTCGTTTTGTATTAGATTTGTGAGTCACAAATCTACCCTTCACATGCTCTAAAACCCTCTCTAAACCCCAAAACAAAATCAAATCCCCAAGATTCAAATGTTGCAAAAAATTTTGAAATCTAGGGCATCAATATTCGCAAATCTGAGCCCAAAACTTGATTTCACTCTTGTTATTCATCCTTCCTTCTTCTTTCATGCACACAATGCATAGCAACACCCAACATCTCTTTCAGTTCGCAAATCGCAGCACCATTCTTCTTTCTCTGCTCGCAATTCACAATACCACAAAAATGCAAAAATCCTCACCAACACACACCAACCTTCTTCTTCTTCGCGAACAACACCAGTAGCAAGGCTATTGCATTTCTTCTTCGTTTCACGCAAGATGCAACAACATGTTTTTCTCTTCTTCTTCCACATATGGACGAACTAGCACGCAACATAGTGTGTTTTCTTCTTCTCCTTCGCATAGATAACGCAGTAGCCGCTATTTCTTCTTCGTTTGAAACGTAGCAGCAACTGCGTCTTCTTCTTCCCTTATGTTCACCGTTAGTGAAAACGCAGCTTTCTTCTTCTTCATGCACGGACAGACCAATAGTTGCAAAGGTTGTTTCATTTCGATCTTCTTCCTCGTGGTGCAAGAACGCTCCACTAGCAACAAATCTGGGCCAGATCTAGTGTTCACCTCTTCTTCCTCGCACAAATCGCAGCTGAAATCTGTGTTCTTCACAAACAAATCTCAGATCTTCTATCTCCTATTTTTTTGTTTCTTGTTGTTTCTTTTTGCCTAAGATTTGAGTGAAGAGAAAAAAAAATTAAAAATCTATTTTTTTCCATATGCATATATATATATATATATATATATTTAAACCGGTGTTACATGGTTTTAGGCATAAAGAAAATTTTATTTTGTTATATTATATTTTTTCTTAGTCATTCAATTAATTATTTCATTTATTAAATCTCTGAGATGACGTGTACTCGTTATATAGTTTTGAGGCATTACAAATTCACCCCCTTCAAAGAATTTCGTCCTCAAAATTTAAAAGTACAAGTACCTATATGATGCTATCCTGTTAGGTGTTCCTGGCGAAGAAATTTGGGTACTTCATCCGCATCTCACTCTCCAACTCTCAGGTTGCCTCTTTCAAATCATGATGCCTCCACAACAATTAGCCAAAGGAATGTCCTTGATCATGAGACTCTGCACCTTATGGTCTAGTATTCTGATTGCTGGTTCTTTGCAAGTTGCATTGTCCTGAAGTACGACCTCCTCCCACTGTATGACATGAGATGGGTCTAGCTTGCACTTTCATAGCATCGACACATGGAATACATTATAGATTGACGACATAAAATTTGGCAAGTCCAGCTCATAGGTGCACTCACCGACCTGCTTGAGTATCTCGAATGGACCAATAAATCTTGGTGCTAGCTTCCCCTTGATTCCAAACTATCTAATCCCCTTTTGTGAACTAATCTTTAGGAAAACTCTGTCACATGATTGAAATTCTAAAGATCTTCTTCTTTCGTCTGCATAGCTTTTTTGCCTACTCTGAGTTGTCACTAGCGTCTTTTGAATCTTCTTTACCTGAGTGTTAATTTCTTCTACCAATCTGGTCCTATGAAAACTTGATCATCAAAGTCTACCCAACAAAACAGTGATCTGCAGGGTATGCCATAGAGTGCTCCATATGGAACCATCTGTATGCTCGCCTGATAACTGTTATTGTAGGAGAACTTTGCCAAATGTAGGTACTTGCTAGTTGCCCTTAAAATCAAAGACACAAGCTCTTAGTGTATCTTCTAATATCTGAATGACCCTCTCAGACTATCCATCGGTTTGAGGATAGAAAGCAGTGTTTTTGGTGAGTCTGCTTCTTAGCTCTTTCTATAAGCTCCGCCAAAACTGAGATGTAAACCTAACATCTCTGTCTGAAACAATAGTCTTGGGAATATTGTGTAGTCTCACAATCTCCTTGACGTATAGTTCTCCAAGTTTTCCAACTGCATCTGTAGATCGAATAGGTAGGAAATGAGCTACCTTCGTTAGCCAATCGACAATTACCCCGTATGGTGTCTTCCCTTTTCTGATTCTTTGGCAGACCTCCAACAAAATCCATTGCAATACTATCCCACTTCCATTCTAGTATAGGAAGAGGTTGCAACATCCCTGAAGGTTTTCTATGTTCTACCTTCACTTGTTGACATGTCAAACATCTAGAGACATATTGAGCTATGTCCCTTTTCATGCTTCTCCACCAATATATCTTCTTTAGATTCTGGTACACTTTATCACCTCCTGGATGCATGGTGTACTTAGTTTGATGAGCTTCATCTAGGATGGTTCTTCTGCTCTGTCTGCTACCTAACACGCAAATTCTATTCCCCAATCTCAGTATACCTTCTGCATCAATTCTGAAGTCTGTTTGCTTGCCTTGTTTAACACCCTCTGTGAGATCAAAAATCCACTTGTCACTTTTCTACTCATTTCTGATTTGGTGTAATAGGTCTGATTGGCAAGTCATAAAATACAAATACGCTCATTTCTCATCTTATGCAATACCCAAGTTATATTCACTGATTAACTAGTACATCTGTCATCTTTCCTCATCCTTCTTGCTAATTTTTCTGCTGAGTACATCGGCCACCACATTGGCCTTGCTCGAATGGCAGTGTAGTTGAAAATTATTATCTTTCAAAAATTCTACCCACCTTCACTACCTTAGGTTTAATTCTTTCTGGGTATAAGCATATTTCAAGCTCTTATGATCTGAAAATAAATCAAAACTCTCCCCATAGAGGTAGTGTCTCCAGATGTTCAGTGTAAACACAATCGCTACCAATTCTAAATCATGGGTAGGGTAGTTTCGTTCATAGGTCTTCAATTGCCTTGAAACATAAGTAACTACCTTTTCATCTTGCATCAACAATGTGTCTAATCCAATTAGTGAAGCATCGATGTATAAAGTGTACCTCACACCATGAATAGGCATGATTAGAACGGGTGCTAAAGTTAACCTTTTCTTCAGTTCTTGGAATGTCTGTTCACACTTATCATTTCAAATGAATTTCTCTACCTTTCTAGTTAACTTAGTCATTGGTCGAGCCAATTTTAAAAAAATCTTGGATGAACTGGTGGTAGTATCCAGCCAAACCTAGAAAGCTTCCAATTTCTATGACAGTCGTAGGCTACTTCGAATTTGACAACACCTTTGCTTTGTTAGGGTCTACTAAGATCCTTTCTGTTGAAACCACGTGGGTAACGAACTTGACCCTTTTCATCCAGAACTCACACTTGCTAAGATTGGCATATAGTTCATTTCTTCTCAGTAACTCCAAAATGATATGCAAATCTTTTACGTGTTCAGCCTTTGATTTAAGTAGATCAGAATGTTATCAATAAACACCACGAGAAACCAATCTAGGTACTGTCTAAAGACTCTGTTCATAAGATCCATAAATGCAGTTGGGTGTTGGTCAAACCAAACGACATCACAGTGAACTCGAAGTGTCTATATTGAGTTTTAAAGGTTGTCTTGTATATCTCAGACTCTCTAATCCTTACTTGATGATACCCCGACCTTAGATCAATCTTGGAGAAGTGAGTGGCTCCCCTCAACTGATCAAACAAGTCCTCTATTCTAGGCAACGAGTATTTGTTCTTTATCGTTGCGTGGTTTAGCCTCCTATAGTCCACGCACAATCTCAAGGATCCATCCTTTTTCTTCACAAACAATACTAGAGCTCCACGGTGACTCACTAGATCTGATAAATCCCTTTTCATGGAGTTCATCCAATTATGTCTTTAGTTCAGTTAGTTCTACTGGTGCCATTCTATGGGGTGGAATGGCTATGAGATCAGTGTTTGGATGCAACTCAATCTTCAACTCTAATTGTCCATGTGGTAGGAGTCTAGGTAGATCATCTAGGAACACATTCGCTTATTCCCATACTATAGGGATCTCCTGTGTTGCCCTAAACTTTTCGGCATCCTCTTATAACAATTGTCTGAAGTCCTCTTTCTATTTTATAGAGTATAGCATGGCTAACATAGGACTCCTTGGCAATCTCTGCATGTCCCCATTTATCTTCAGTGCCTCACCAAATGGTAGCCTCACACTCACTCTTCGTCTCTGACAATTGATCTGTGCTGGATGTTAGGTTAATCAGTCCATAACCAATATCATATCATATCCGTGAAAGTGGAGTGCACAAAGATCAGTTGAAATCAGCTTGTATCCAAACCTAAGATCACATCTATAGTATTTCTTCGAACTCATAGTAGTCCCGATGGGTGTGGCTACATCTAATGTCACTGACAACAGACTTGTTACCAATTATAATCTATCCACTAGGTTCTTAGAAATAAAGGATCTAGTGGCACTTGAATCAAAAAAAAAACTTGGACAGCAATGTCAAACAAAAGAAACATACCTTCCACTATTGGAGTGGGATCAGTCTGGGCATCTACAACATACAACCAGGCCTGATTTCTTTGTTGTGGCTAGGACTGTGGCCATTGTCTCTGCTATGGATGATTACTTTGCTCACATGTCTGCTGCAACTGCTGAGGGGCATAGGATAGTGTCTAGCCAGTTGCCCTCTCTGATTGCACACAAAACATAACCCCTGTTTCTTAGCCCTTTTCTCGCTGATCGTCAGTCGCACGGTCTGGTCGAGTCTACTGGGTCTGCTAGCTATCATATGTTTGTGTTTGGCTCTGAGACTAAGGCGTTCTATACCCATCCTGCGCACTCTTCTTATTTTGTGGGGCTCTTGAGGCCTAACCTGTCTGTGACCTCTCGTTTTTGTTTCTTAATGCATGCTCATACTCAAGGTCTCGCTCAACCAACTATGCCTCTCTATTCTCTCTCTTAGGGTAGTCAGCTTCAGAGGAGCTATGATATTCCTGATCTCTACCTTCAGCCCCTCAGTGAATCTATTGGTCTTGGACTGCTCGTCTCTAATCAGCTCTGGGATGAATCTAGATAGCTCAATAAATCTTTGCTCATACTCGGCCACTGTCATGGTCTTCTGAGTCAGTTGTATGAACTTAGTCTATATCTATCTAGTCTTCATCATAGAGAAAAAGTGACCATAGAATAGATCCTTGAACTGCTCCCATGTCATGATAAACTCATACACTATGGGTTCGTTCATAATCATCTCCCACTAATGATAGGTGGGTTCCACAAACTGATGTACTACTAGGGCAACTCTCCTAGGTCCGGTAACCCCCATAGCATTTAGATGCTTTTTCATCTTTGTGAACCATCTGTCTGCAGCCACATGATCAACCATACCCTCAAATGCACTGGGTTGTAGCTTCTGAAACTTAATCAATAAATCCTTCTGCCCTCTTTCATATACCCTGTCAATCGGTCATGTGCTACTGGACCAGCGAGAATCGATCCCTGATGAGTTTGGGGCTGAGGTTGTGACTGTGGCTGTGTTAATGTCGGTGTCAGTATCGGTGTCTGTGTCGATGGCTATAGGATCCTCATGACCTGCTCCACTACTCTTTGAGTGATCTAGGTAATCATCTCAAGCATCACCATTGACCCTACCAGTGCTACTATCACTGGTGTGCCATCATCTTTCTACCTAAACTCATTAGTGTTCTCCTCCCTAACCATAGTTCTTATCACCATTCTTCTCGTTTTCACCATTATTTACAAGGCAAAAATCACTTTTAGTATTCAATAGTTCAATCATAATGAAATAGAAAATTTTTCAACATTCAAAGGTACTTAGTCCTTATCTTGTGACCCTTTGGTCGTAGTCATTTTCTCATCTTCTTCATACTACCATGGCTCTAGATTCATGTTTCTAAGTTCTCGCTAGTTTTTTGGCCTGCAAGTTTATTCTTCTAAGTTGTACTTTGAGGTTTCCATCCCTCATGTATGTTTTCAAGGTAATGGATTTGTTTGGTTTGGTGTAGCGATACTCAAAATAATTATACATATATAACATGAAATCAATCAATCAAGCAAGCAAGCAATACACACTAACATAACGAAATTCCAAGCTTCTATCTGTGCCTCTGGGTCCTTGTGTCCCATACCACCCTCGCCCATTAGCACAGGTTTCCACTTAGAGATTTCAGTAGACCCGCACAATTTCACAAATGTTTTGATTTCTAAGGCTTCACAAGCCCCACTATGCTTGACCATCCTATGCCAGTCAAACATAGTGCGTACAAGTTCTTCCAAAGATACCGATCATTCACCAAACATGGCCCGTCAATCTCAAAGTCCAGGGTTCCTCCATACCCCAAATTCCTATGCGTCCCATACTACATAGAAACCAGAGATACAGGGTCCTCTCGATCTCGTGTCCTAACCAATCAAGTGTTCATTTTCACACATTTTCAGTCTCTAGCTTATGTCTTATAAGCTTTTATTTAGGTTTAGGATCCACTATAACTTCGTGGCAACACCTAGCCTCTAATTGCAGTCTTTAAGGTCTCAACATTCGGTTGAAAAGTTTCTTTCACCGAGTTAACTAGCAACCTAACCACCTAAAGTGACATCTATCAATTTATTTAAACATCTACCTAGTTTATCAAATAACTAGTCTCTGATGCTAGCTTTGGTATTAGAGGAATCATCTTTTTCAAGTGAGCTACAACCTTAGCTCTAATACCAGCTTTGTAACGCCTCGGCCCCGGTCCACATGACCCTAGGGGCCCACGTGGAGATGTGCACCCATCTAGCAAGAGAAGCTGCAAGGCGGTCGTTCGCTGAGAGCCGAAGCGCTACTTAATTCGTCTACACTCTCTTTCTATTTTTCTTTCAAAATTTTCTTTCTAGTTTAATTTTTAAGAAATGGTAAAATCAATTCAAATAGACATAATTTTTTTTGAAATAAAACTTGTATGCAAATAAATTGGATTTGTGAAATTTCAAGTGAAATAAAAAGCTTCAAGTTCAAATTTAAACAATTTAAAGATCTCTGAAATAAATCCAAAACATTTAGTCACATGTAAAATGTTTAGTCCAAAAAGAAAGGGGCATGCATTGTTTTAAATTAAATTACAAAAAGATAGGATATACAAAAAGTATTTAACAAAATAATTAAGCCTTCCTTAGTATCGGTCGACTTGTGTAGCGTCACATGTCAGCTAAAAAAGAAAAGTAGGGTGAACTCGAGAGCCCAGTGGATCATATAACACATCAATAGCATTATTCACACCAAAATACAAAACATGCAAGCACTTTCATTACATTAGGGCATTTCAAATACTTAATTATTTTTTATCCCAATTAAGACCAAAAGGTTTGTGGCCTCGGTGTCCCCCTCATGGTCCGAAAGTGAATCTGGAGGTAACGCTCGAGGGTCAGTTACCTTTCGGGACCCTAACGGGGGCATGAGGTCCAAAGTGACACCCAGCCCCGTAGCAAGTCTAGCTGAGGACACCCATGATGACACCTTAAGGCCAATCATCCCCTCGGACGTGGTTTTAGTTTTAATTTAATCTTATTTAGTTTTACAATCACATCACAAAACATTATATCATAAATAATATTTCCAACACATGTAAATCAATTATACTAAACATCCATGTAACTTAAAGCAAATAAATTATGCCTTATTACTTAACATGCGACCATACAAGTAACCAAACATTCATCATGTTATTTCAGCATCCAACTAAACATTCCAATCAATAGTCACTCAAAAATAAATCCTAGCATGCTCCTAAATGCATAATCAAAATAATCAATCATCATGTTTAGGATTTAAAATTCAAATAATGATAGGGAGTACAACAATCACACTTACTTTTTATTTTCTAGGGTCCCTTGCGCCTACACGTTGTCATTCGCCATTCCTTGATTTTTAATTTGAAAAATAAAAATGATTTTGTTAAGAGGTTCCAAAATCTGTATTTTCACATACGGATAATCTCTAACTCACAAAAACTCAGTCGTCGCATCCATACAACTCAATTAAATCATTTTTTAACTAAATACAACATAAACTTTCAAAATTCAAAGTTTTTCTACCTCTTTGCTATCATGTTCCCATTTCGTTCAACTTTAGAGCATGATTTTTCGATGCCCTAATCTTTTGCAAATCCAAATACACACATTCAATCTCTCAAACTATAAGAATAGAACTACAAAATCGTTCATTTAGAAGGGAGAACGAAGCTCACCAAAGTGTTGTGACGTTCCCATGCGTCGAAATCTCCTAATCCCCTTTGTATCTTGCTCCTCTCAGATCTGAGTTTGCGAATGCATTGCGAGGTTAACTCCTCACAAATCTTCACTTCACATGCTCTAAAACCCTCTCTAAACCCTGAAACAAAGTCAAATCCCCAAGATTCAAAAGCTATGAAAATTTTGAAATCTAGGGCATCAATATTTTTCGCAAATTTGAGCCCAAAACATGATTTCTCTCTTGTTATTCTTCCTTCCTTCTTCCTTCATGCACACAACGCATAGTAGCATGCAACAACTCTTTCAGTTCGCAAATTGCAGCACTATTCTTCTTCTTTTGCTCGCGATTTACAATACCACAAAAATGCAAAAACCCTCAATAGCACACACAACCTTCTTCTTCTTCTTCGTGGACAGCACCAGCAGCAAGGCTACTGTGTTTCTTTTTCTTCGTTTCATGCAAGATGCAGCAACATGCTCTCCTCTTCTTCTTCCACGCATAGACGAACTAGCATGCAGCACAACTGCGTTTTCTTCTTCTCCTTCACATGGACAGTGCAGCAGTTGTTGTTTCTTCTTTGTTTGTGACGCAACAACAACTACATCTTCTTTTTCCCTTCTATTCGCCAGTAGTGAAGATGTAGCAGTGAGGTCATTCTTCTTCTTCATGCACGGACTAACCAGCAGTTGCAAGGTTGTTTTGTTTCGATCTTCTTCCTCATGATGCAAGAATGCTCCACATGCAACATATCTGTGCCCGTCTGGTGTTCCCCTCTTTTTCCTCATGCGAATCACAGCTGAAATCTGTTACACAAATCTCAGATCTTGCGTCTCCTATATTTTTTTTGTTTCTTGTTGTTTCCTTTTTCCCAAGATTTGAGTGAAGAGAAAAAATTAAAAATCTATTTTTTCCATATGCATATATATTTATTTATTTAAACTAGTGTTACATGGTTTTAGGCATAAAGAAAATTTTATTTTATTATATTTTTTTCTTATTCATTCAATTAATTATTTCATATATTAAATCTCCAAGAAGACATATACTTATTATAAAATTTTGAGGTATAGCATAATGATTCCCTTCTCATAGAGTTCATCCAGCTGCATCTTGAGTTCAATCAACTCTATTGGTGCCATTCTATAGGTAGGAATGGCTATAAGATTCGTGCCTATTTGTAGTTCAATCTTGAATTCTACTTGCTTATATGGTGGTAGCCCAGGTAAATCGTCTGGAAACACATCTGGACACTCCCTCACTACAGGTATCTCCTGAATATCTTTCGGCTCCCTAATATCAACATTCAAAACTTGTGTAGAGTCTTCACTCTATCTTATGCAATGCAACATAGCAGTCATAGAGCTTTAGCTTAATCTTTACATATCCACCTTGACCTTCATTAGTTCACCAGATGGTAGACTCAAGGTGACTCTCTGTCTTGGGCAATCAATTTGAGCTTGGTATTGGGTTAACCAGTCCATGCATAGTATCACATCATAACAGTGGAACAGTAACACTCTAAGGTTGGTAGTTATTAGTTTATTTCCAAATCTCAACTTGCATGTACAAGTTTTTCGGGTAGTCGTAGTAGTTCCTATGGGAATGGATACATAAAGTGGTTCTAGTGGTGTGGATGTCACTAGTTGCAATCTCTTAACTAGTTCTTCTAATACAAATAACTTAGTGGCACCCGAATTAAAAAGGATCTTAATAGCAACATTAAACAATAGAAAAGTACCTTCGACAGCTGGAGCTAGTTTCGCATGTCCATCCTCAATAGCAAACACTCGAGTTTGATTTTGTTTGCCCTTTTGCTGTTGTTGTTGCTGTTGCTAGGGTTGCATCTGTTGTGGTTGCTGTTGTCCATGTCCACATTGGTTCCTACTCTAACCATTATTCTGCCCTAGGATCTGTCTCTAAGTTCCCTGGTTTTGATAGTCTTTAGCAAGATGTCCCTTCTACCCACAGTGGTAACATGCTCCTTCTCTCCACGCTTACTACTTGTCAACTCTGCCTTGGATCTGCTGCCTCAAAGGCTGATTCAGATTTTGTTTCTTTTAGTTCCCTTGGAACTCTTTGTCGCTATTTGGCATCTTGCCCTTGTTTCTCAACTTTTAGCTAAAGTTGACTTCTCGTTCCATCAATAGTGTTTTCTCCACTACCTTTCGGTAAGTCCTCAGACCCATTGGGTTCACTACTCTATGAATCTCAATCTTCAAGCCTTCTGCAAACGTGTGAGCCTTCATTTTCTTGTCCCTGACCAATTCAGGTGCGAACTTGGCCAATTTAGTAAACTTGACCTCATACTCAAATACAGTCATGTCTCTCTAAGTCAGCCTAATGAACATAGACTTCATCTGTACTTGTGTAGCTTCTAGAAAGAATTTCTCGTAAAATATCTATTAGAATTCTTCCCAATTCATGTGTCGAAAGTTAGTGTTGGAATTTGCCTTTAGCATTCGCCACCAACTCCTAGCTAGTCCCTTAAACTGATGTGTGGCCTACGTGACTCTGCAGGGTCCTATAGCCCCTAGTACATCCAGGTGCTCATCTAACTTGGTACCAATGATCTGAAGCACATCCAGGTGCTCATCTAACTTGATACCAACAATCTTTACATACATAAATTGTGCAAGCAAACAATCTCATATACCATCACAAATAACACGCTAGCATAGTAAGATTCCAAGCTTCCACCTATGCCTCTGGGTTCGAGCGTCCCATATCATTCTGGCCCATCAACATAGGCGTCAAACTAGAGATTTTACTACACCCAACCAATTTTGCAAGAGTCTCGATGTCCAAGGCTTCCCAAGCCCGACTATACTTGACCATCCCATACCAGCCAAGCATAGGGGAACGAGTTCGTCCAAAGCCAACGATCACTTACCAAATATGGTTTGTCATTCTCTAAGTGCAAGATTCCACCATATCCCTAAATTCCTATGCGTCCCATACCACATATGTAACACCCCGAAGTTTTTAAACGCACACAACTCGAAAATGAATTTTTAAAAATTATGAAATAAATATAAAAATGTGTAAAAACATGTTTTAAATGATTATTATATGATATAGTATGGAAATAAAATAAATTTAGATGTTTAAAAATGGGGAAAATGCTGAAAAACACATGGAAAAAGTGGGCACCATGCTGGTGACCGCGGTCATCAGTGCAAAATCTCGAAAAAATTAGGTCACCGTGGTGACCGCAGTCCGTAAAGTGCCGACCGCGGTCATTATGCGAAATTTAAGCCGTTTTGAGCCTTAAATTCGTCATTTCAAGCATAGAAAGTTCCTGAGCTGAGCCAGAATTTCGGAGAGGCGATCCAGAGCTGATTCAAGGAGAAATTAAAGATCTAAGGTAGGAATCTGAACTTTTAAATCATTTAAGCTTCAATTCTATCGATTCATTTAGATTCCGTATAGAAAATAAGGGTTTTGAGGGTTGTGATTGCATAAAATGATCCGAAACCCTATGAGCTCGGATCTTCCTTCTAAACTGACAAATTATCGATCTAGAACTGAATTCTGGAAGTTTTAACTATTCATTAGCAGTTTTAGACGAATCCAGAGGAAAGTTGCATATTTGGAGGATTTTTGGAGGGTGCAAATCGCTTGATAAGTAATAAAACCCAATCTATTCCTCTTTTGAAGTGATAGTCAGTTCTAAATGTGTTCTATTCTTAGTTTGGAATGCGTTGACTATAATTTCATATTTTTGTGAGGAGAAATGAAAATTTGGATTTTCTGGATGCTTGTTGAAGAGGGATTTTTTGAGGATTTGGACTGAATGACGTGATTTAATCATTTCAGCCTGTGGATTTCAAGCATGATCCTCGCGAGTAGGCGCAAGGGTCGTCCTGTGATATCAGGTGGGCGGGATTCTCTTTGTAACACCCCAACCCCCATGTTTCTTTGATTTGAGTGTTGGACCTAACCACCGTTCTTTTTGACAGTGGACTTAACCAATATGTGGGTTGGGTCCGTGCTACTTTAC
>JAJIYU010015593.1:0-12593 GCA_030144865.1 Tinospora cordifolia
TCCCTTCAAAATGCTCTTTCTTTTTCATGCCTATATCAATTAAAGCCCCTAAATGCTTCCTTACTTCGGTAGAAGCTTCAATATACTCAAGCTATTTTCAAATTAGATTTTATCCTCTCGACTAACATTCTTAATGAACACAATGTTACTCTTACTAATATTAATCTCTTGACCATGTACTGTTTGATATATTTACTAATTGATCTAAAGTCACTCTTCTTTCAAAAGACAATCTTGCATCATCTACCTTCATTGTCTCTTAGACTTAACTTTTGCATGGAAGAATTTAGTGTTTTATCTCCACTTTTCAACCATTCCTCTCTGGCTTTCATTCTCCAATAATCTTCATCCTTTAGAATTTCTACCCTTAACTGATTTTCCAGCTCTTTCATTCATGTTGTATCCACATATAATCTATCATATAACCCTGACAATTGCTCCTCTGACCTTATCCATGCAATCAGAGTATCCCTTGTTTTTTTTTTTTAATCCAAATACAAATTTACTCTGATTCTCTAGCTGATTATCTTCCCATGTCTGATCTACTATTCCTCTGCAAGTTCGTTCCATCTTCTTTCAATAACAACTGGCCACCTGCTCTCTTGTTTGTCCACTTAGATCTTGATCTTGAGAATCCAATATCAAACAAGTTATTTGAGGAAAGAAATTCCTCGAACTACCTTCTTTCAGCCTCACTAACTATATTGCTTCCCTTTTTTTTAATTGCTTTAGCATTTATAATTGAACTGATTTCTCCCATTATCATCAGAGGCATACTTTCTGGCTTCAGCTTTTCTGAAAAAATTTTTCCATTGCCCCATTTTTGTTTTTCTATCTGCATGAAAGTATTCTCCAAAAAACTTTCACTCAAGTTTTTGGATACAGAATTCAGAGTGTTTAAGAATTCTAACCAATTCAATGTCCATCCACAACACATATAAACCGCCGGGCAGCAATTAAATTTCAACTTGTGTTTTAGTTTCTCCATTTTTCTACAGCTGTTTTTGGTTTCTAAAAGAATCAGAACTTCTGGGGAATGAAATTTCACAAACTTCTTTTAAAAACTGAACTGTGAGGTGTTTCCCCACACACTGGCAATTCCATCATATTGTATTGCTTTCATTGTTGCTGTGGGGGCCTATTCGGGTTGTCCACCACCACCACCCTTTCCTCTTCTTCTTCATGAGCCTTTTGCCCTTTTAAGTTATTAACAGAGCTACTTGAGCAAACATTTGTGAAACTTTCCCGGAACTCCACCCCCTTATTCATTTATTTATTTTTTTTATCATTTTCTCCTTGTGCACTTCCCTAGCTTGAAGCTTCAACTTCCTTTTCCTATCTTGTTACGTATTCATACTCCCTTGTCTTCTTCCTATCTGGAAACTGCCTTCTTGTACCAATGTCCACAAAAATAAAAAGATCATGTTCTTTTTCTCCCGAGCTTCTTTCATCAAATTGCTCAGAACTTTTCGCAAGTTCCTTTTCCTTCTCACTAGACCTATATTCTATTACCTATTTCCCTTTATTATTCATTGTCTTGAACCATTATCTTCCACTATAATCCTTATAAACTTCCTCTGTATTATAGCATTCGCATTGTCTGGATCTTCAACTGTTATCACATTCCCTATTTCTTGGTTGATTCTTGAGACAACCTGCTTCCCTCCACAATCCAGTGACAGTTCGTGCAGTTGTACAATAATCTACACTTGATGAACATCAACGATTTGATTTGTATTCTTGGACAGCATGGTTGAACTAGGAAAAGATACTGAATAATCATGGGCCGTTCTCCAGAACATATCGTATAGCTTGCTAAGACTTGAAATAGATTTGGAATATATTTGTTGCCACCTCCGTGAACTTCACCTCTGTGGATAGATTCCTTGCTTTAAGCAAGGCTTCCTTTAATCTGGTTCTGTTGAAGGGTCTTACTGTTTTCAAGAGACCCATCAGGCTCGATTCGAGTCCATTACCTTGCATTCTGATTCAACCTTTAGCTTCACAGCCTCGCTACGCCTGCAAGAGAAAATCTACTAAACACCAGATTCAGTTCCTCTTCCATCATCCTTCTCTTTCTAATTTGCTCAGGAAACGAAACTAACTCCTTCAACCGATTATCCGCAGTACTGAATCTCAAGCTCAAGTGTTTGCTGATTGATCTATCTACACTAACAGATCAGACCTCCTGTTAAGGCCCATCAGCTTCCTCTAAGAAGGTTCTTTTTTTCTTTTTTTTTTTTTTTCATTTACTACTGTTCTTTCAAAAGAAAATGAATGGTTGCCACATGAAATGATTATTTATACTATGTAATAAGTCAACATAAATTAATAAAAATGAAAGCCCAAAATTAGATAGATATTATGTAAATCGTTATAGATTCATAAATTAATGAGTTTGTCCAAGCTAATACTTTTTATAGAAAGAAGGAATTATTATTACCAATAAACTGTTGGTTTGGCAGTCCACTCGCTGTTCCGCTTAAGCAAGGTCTCGGTTTAAAAAAAAAAAAAAGAAAAAAGAAAAAAAATAGCCCCACAATGAGCATTTGAGAATGTCCACAAACATCTAAAAATGTTATTAGTTGAAAGGAAGGAGGTAATCAACTCAAAGCAGCCGAGCATTTTATAGATAACTTACATGCATACGTTATTATATATCCATAAATTGAAGATAAGGCTTCTCCAATTCCTTCTCTTGTATTTTTATTTATGATCTATGCAAGCAATTCTTTATTTCTTGAGATATTAATATTTAAATTAGTTGAAAGGAAGGAGGCAATCAACTCAAATTGGCTTCCTGGGCCTAATCAAATTTTGAACTTCTTATAGGTTAGTTTTTCCCAAAGTATTTTCACTAGTCATTGTGAAACATTGGGCAATAAGAAATTGGTAGTTGGGTAGACCCATTTAAATGGAAGAGTTGAAGCCAGTTCTTTTTTAAATTCACTCTTACGAGGCCCAGAGTCTAGGTATTATTTGGATTTGTTATCCCCATCATTAGCAACAATCAATGGGCTTTTGTAGCTTCTGCTAACCCATCAACATTGAACTCATCGATGACACCACATTTATCACTCCTTATTATGATTGACTTTGAGACAATTATTCATCAGGTTATATCTTAAAACTTCTAGCTCTTTCTAATACATAAGTAAATCATCTCCTTACTTTATTGATAGAGCTTGTTGTAACCACATGAACTTTAGTACAACTTTAGTTTTACCAGTTAATACACTCCACCTAATTCTACTATTTCTACTGTTGCTGGATATTATAGTATGTTTATTAGTCATGTTAGTATTGCCTCAACACAATCTTCTTCATCCCAACACATTGGTTGGGCGCAAGTTGTTTGTAAACTTTCTTATGCTTGGTTAGCTTGTTAAATTAGGTTTCACCTTGACTTTTTCTGAAAAGGAATGTGATGTGTGGGACTAGAAGATGGGATAGCTGGTTAGTACTAAGCATAAAGTTGATAATGTTTTCAAGCTTACTTCTTTACTTGTACCTCGTTCTAATTTTTCTCTCATCACATTTGTTTCTACTTTTAATTTTCGACATTCTTATTTAAGGCATGCTTCTTTATCTAATGTTCAATCTTTAGTCTCCGGTGGTTGTTTAGGTAAAGTACATTTTGAGCCTTTTAATTGCATGTTCTATCAATTGAGCAAACAAAGTGCATTGCCATTTTATAAAAGTGATTATTTTTCATTTGCCCATTTTAATTTTGTGCATTCCAATATTTGGAGACCTACTCCAATTCCCATAGAAGGAGGATCTTGCTATTTTGTGATATTTATTGATGATTTTTTCACAATTTACTTGGATCAATCTTTTACACAATCAAACTCAATTATATGATGCTCCCTATGAGTTTCACAAAAAGATCTACACTCAGTTCAGACAGGTGGTTAAAATTTTGTGTAATGATAATGTTATGAACTATATCTTTTATGGATTCTCCAAAATTGGATCAACCACTCCAGCATTACTTTTGTCCATACACTTTTCGTCACAATGGTTGTTTCAAGCGTAAGGATAGACGTATTTTCAATATTGCTAGATTCCTTACTCTCTCAACTAATTTACCTAAGTCTTTCTAGGTGACGCAACACTTATTTATTTTTATACCATTAATTACATTTCATCTTCGACTATCTAAGCTAACACACTATTTAAGGTCTTATGTGAAAAAATGCCTAATTATTTTATTTTAGAATTGTTTGGTTGTGTAGGTTTTTGTTTTTCTTTCTTTTGACAAGCTTTCAAAATTAGTCATGTTCACATCCTTGTTGTTTTCTTAGATACAATATTAAGCATAAGAGTTGGTGATGTTATGATCTTATTGCTAAATGTCTTCAAATTTCTAGACACGTGCAATTTTGGAAGTATCAATTATTTACTTTTATTTCACTTTTGACTTGAGAACCTTCTCAATACTCTATTTTTTTTATTGATCTGACTCTAAATTTTTCTTCTAACTTTGTTATAGGTGAAGCAAGTTTGAATATCCCTCATATCTATGCCCATTGAGTGTCCCTTCATATCTGATGTTGGTCACTCTAGTAGGATAAGATCTATCTCATATAATCGGAAGCATTATCATCGTCTTTTTGCTTTATCAACCTTGTACAAGCCTTGTGATTAGGAGGTTCAATTTGATACCCTTTGACAAAAAGCCCCCATTTATCTCATTATGCAATTGACACTTGTATTCTTCAATAAAGTAAGGACACACTATTTTATGACCTTCATTTCTCAGCTAATTCCTTTTGGAGCTTTAAGCATTCTTGAATGTTGATTGAGCTGGTGATCCTACTATCCATCATTCTATCACAAGTTACTATTTCTTTGTTGGTTTCTTTTTGATCTCTTGGAAAAGTAAAAAAGTCAAACATTTATTTCTACATCTTGTACAAAAGTTGAGTATTGAGTAATGACAGATGTCACTTTTGAACTTTTATAGATTTGTTGGTCGTTCTAAGACATAAAAGTTGTTCTTCTTAGTAGACTTAAGATGACTTCTTCTTCTTATTATACATACATACATATATATATATATATATATATATATATATATCTTATACATACGGCTGCATTGTACATATTTATACAACATATATTTTTGTGTTTGACAATTTTCAATTGTATATGTATTTATTGTTTATTTTTACAAAAGCTTATATACATATATACTGAAATATATACAAAAATTAATTCTTTATAATTATGCACACATAAAAGTAAGATGTCAAGGATATCTAAGAATGTAGTGATCAAGTTGAGTATGTTCAAAGCTTATAATATGTTAAGTGGTTGTTACAAATGCCAAAGCTTATAGATGCATACATGCATTTCAACTAAATTGAATCAGATTAAGCTTAATAGTCAATTATTCTCCCATTTTCACCTCTCCTGAGGCCTTTGTCAAGGAGATCATCTATTCATGCATTATTTATTATATGCGTCGAAACTTTTCCTTATACGTTAAATGATGGTGTTGTGATCAATTAGTCTCGTAATTAAAATTTTTTAATGATGTGTATTTGATGAAAGAATTGAATATGATATTAATTGAATGATTTACAATGGAACTTATAATAGACATAAATAGATAAATTTTTAAATATATAAAAGAAAATAAAAATATGAGATATGAAGTAGATATTATATAGTATATTATAATATCTTATTTATATGATATAAGGTATTATAATATTTTACATATAATATACTAACATCCCCTTTAAACTCAGGGTGATAGAAGAAATTATCTTGAGTTTGTCAACAAAATGCAGACGTAGTAGTTAGCACATGAGAAAAAGAGCAACACAGAAGATACCGTGACATAACAAGTGCGAACAACACACAAATCAAATGGACAATCTCAACAGTGATAAAAGTAGATTAAAGGAAAATGGAGATTAAAGCAAACGCAATAATTAGCACAAAAAATATAACATGGCAGCAAACAGCGATACTATGACAAAACATATATATATATATATATATAATATTAATATTATAATATAATAACATCGGACGAGAGGCCAAATCTTGAGCAATAGGTGGAGATTGTGGGTGACAGAACACTGATGATCAGCGGCGAACAACTAATAGATGAGCAGCGAATGACAACAAGAGTGGCTAGCAATAATAGTAGCTAGGCGATCGGGACGTCGCAAGCAGCTGGGACGTCAACGACCAGTAGCATGTGTGAGAGCAAACAACAGTATAGTAATGAACCCATGACCACAAGGTGCTCTCGATGCCTCTGAGATCTATAATCGCAACCAGGGAACAAGCTCTGTGTTGATTGCCCACAGAAAAATCGTCAAGGGCTCAAGAAAACACTGTGGTCTTAGTGTTCACATAAGTTTTGGTGTTCAGTGACCATGGACTCTTGGTCTAAGATCAAGCCCAAGAATAATGGAATCCAGAGGGACCGATCGGTTCAAATGCTTTCCTTTCTTATTATGAAATCCCTAAAGTAACCGACAACCAAGGTGGTGGGCAATCGAAAATAATCTGGTTTGCTTTCCTCTTCTTCTTCGATTTGAAATTGAAGAGATTTGCGAATCAAGAAGGGAAGTTGAAGAGAAGAAATGCCAGGGTTCCCTTATCGACAGCGAGCATCATTAGGGCAACTCACAAAGTAATGGCTAAGAAGAAGAAGACTGGATTGACGTGCAGGCAGCAGTAGACACAGGGGCGAACAACAAGGAGGAAGAAGAACCAGCAAATTTTTTTAGGGAGAGAAGCAATGACTCAATTGAAGATTCTAGAAGAGTCATCGGCGGCGGAGGCGGTAGTTGGCAAAACCCAATCAATCACCACTTGAAACAACTCAACAAAATCTCTCACAAGATTGCAAAATTGACGACCAAAAGATGACCGTAAATCACTGTATGCAACAATACCTACAGTTAAAGAACCAGCATCAGCATCATCAACAACAACAATAGCAGCAACAACTAGATTTGTTGTCGATGAACAAAAGAAGACAACGAGTAGTAGGTGGATGTGCCACAATAGAGATAGAATGCAATTGTAGAAGCACACAACGATTTGCATAGGCTGTGATAGAGCTGCAGAGGGCAACGACTCTCTGAGGAGAAAAGAAGAATCTTACGCTGAAGATAATAGGCTAGAGGAAAATTATGTTACAGCCGATAGACAGATCAGACCCAAATGAGCTATCAACAAGCCTAAATGGCTAGACCAATTTGTATGACATAATTGGGCTTAGAGTTTGGGGCCAAGCATAAATGCCACTTTATATATAAGAGCCTTCTTTATCAATTTCAAAAATAAAGTACTTTTCAATTTTTTTTTATTTACAGTTACTTTTACTCTGTACCAAGAGCATTTTCTTCTTTGTTGAAGCTGCAAGAAGTTATTATTTTCATTGCTACTTAACACTAATGTTTTTATCTTTCAACCATGCCTCCCCAAACAAACCCTAACCCCCTTGCCCGACTTGCTATTGAAGATACCTTAGTAGAAATCACTACTAAACTTTCAGCCATTGATGATATCTCTACCAAACTCTCCATGATACAGTCTAATCAAACTATAATGGCTACTACAATTATGGCACTGCAATCACAACTGGAGCAACAAAGGTAGCCCCCATTCCCCACAGCCTCTTGCACCAATCTCCTTTGCTTAGGCAACCTCCCCCTTACCTCACCTTCACCTCTTTCACCAAGCCTCTTCATCCGACCCATCACAGAACACACCCTAGCACCCCCATTCACACCCTCCACCTGTACCCATGCACACATTAAAACCATTGAAACTACACCTCCCCTTCTTTGATGGCTCTCACCCGCTAGATTGGTTGTTCCAAACAAACCAATACATCCATTTCTACAGGATTCCCCCTAACTAGGGATTACCACTTAGTACATTTTATATGCAAGGTGATGCCTTAAGCTATTTTAAGTGGATGTCCTCCAACAACGAACTAACCACCTGGGAAGCTTTCACTAGAGCCCTAGAACTTCATTTTGGTCCTTCGACTTATGAAAACCACCCAATCCAATTATTTAAATTGTCTCAAAAGGGCACCATTGAGGACTATCAATCGCAATTTGAACGCCTTTACAATAGAGTGAATGGTATTTTCCTTGAAATCCTCTTAGATTGTTACGTATCTGGATAAAAACTAGAATACCAACATGAAATGGCGATCTTAAGACCCACCACCATTATCCAAGCTATCGATCTCTCCAAATTATTCTAGTCCAAGTTCATGGATTCCCACCCCAAGCCCTTTAATTTTCCCGAACCCCCTAACCCAACACTACCTCTCCTACCAGCCCCAAAATAACCTACCTTACCAGTCAAGTGCCTCACACCCATGGAAATGCAAAAACGTCGCACTAAGGGTTTGTATTTCAATTGTATGACAAATTTGTTCCTAGCCATCATTGTAAACCCAAGCAGTTCTTACTATTACTATCTAAGGATACCGAACCTTCCCTTGATCAACCACTTGTTAACCAACACAACCCAGCTATCGATTCTACAATCCATCACAATGGTGAAATGTTTCTCCGACTACCTCTCACCTGCTAGAGCACCACCTAGTGAGGATTCAACCCACATACACTTGTTTATGAGCACCCTCTATGGTAACAATGGGCCTCGCACACTTCGCTTATAAGGCTTAGTCCTCAAACAACCAGTTTCCATTCTCGTTGACTCAGGCAATTCGCACAACATATTCAACCTTGCCTTGCTCAATTTTTACAACTACCAGTGCTTGTTTGACCCTCTTTTCTGTCATGGTGGGTAACGACGACACTATCACCTGTTTCGATTTTTGTGAGGATGTTAAACTCAAGATTCACACCCATGTGTTTCACACAAACCTTTACGCTCTACCCATTCAAGGTGTCGATATTGTCTTCGTAGGCGTGGATTGGCTGCAATTGATTGGTCCATTCTTAGCCAATTTCTCTGTCCCTTGTATCCAGTTCCATTATAATGGCAGCCTCATTATCTTTTCTGGCCTCTCTATCCTCCCCAACCCCATGACATTTGCCCAATTACGTAGCTTCTTATCTACTGACTCAATACATTCTATACATACCCTACAGTTGGTTAACATTGACTTTCATCATAACCTTGCTCACGCCCCGCAGTTAACCTCTCGCTACTTCACGGTACCAGACCAACAAACTCCCATCCTACCATCCCAATTCCCACATGATTTATTCCAACTCCTCCTTCAATTCTCTACAATTTTTTTCCCTCCCAAACAGTCTACCCCTCCACTGCCAACAAGACCATGACGTACACCTTTTGCCTAACTTCCCTCTCGTTAATATCAAACCTTATCACTGCCCCCAGTGCCAGAAGGAAGTAATGACAGCTATAATTTCTGAAATGCTCCAACAGGGAATTATTCGGCCTAGTAACAGTCCTTTTTCCTCCCCAATTCTATTGGTTTAGAAGAAAGATGGCACATAACGTTTTTGTGTGGATTACAAGGCACTCAATGCCATTATTGTTCGTGATCATTTTCCTATTCCTACAATTGATGAATTACATGGCGCTAAATTCTTCACAAAGTTAGATTTATGTTCCGGCTACTTTCAGATTAGAGTGGCTTCTAAAGCTACATTCAAAACTACCTTTAGGACAGTTGATGGGCACTTCGAGTTTTTGGTTATGCCCTCCGGGCTCTCCAATGCCCCATTAACCTTTCAGGCCACAATGAACAACTTATTCAGGCCTCATTTAAGAAAGTTCGTGCTAGTGTTTTTTTATGATATTCTGGTCTATAGTTCTTTATGAGAATGCCACCTATCTCACCTAAGGCAAGTTTTACAATTACTACAGTCTTATAAATTCTTTGCTAAATTTTTCAAGTGTTCCTTTAGAGTTTATACCGTGGATTATTTAGATCACATTGTTTCAGCTAATGGCGTTACAATTAATCCATCTAAAATAGCTACAACTCAAAATTGGCTAGCGTCACACTCCCTCATAGCTCTCCATGGTTTTCTGGGTCTCACAGATTTGTTCGCCACTATGTCACCATTGCAAGCCCATTCATCGACTTTTTAAAACATTACTCTTTTACATGGACTGATTCAGCCCTACATGCCTTTAAAACCTTGAAACAAGCAATGCTTCACCAACCAACTTTACAACTCCCTAATTTTGACATAGCTTTTAACCTAACAACATATGCTTCTTCGATGGCCATTGGTATTGTCCTCTCCCAAAACTGCATTCCGCTAGCTTTCTTCAGCAAGAAACTTTGCCCACTCCTCCAATCCACCTTCGCATATACTCGTGAAATATTTGCCATCACTGAAGTAGTCCAAAATGGCGTCAATATTTGTTAAAAAGAAAATTCTACATATATACCAATCAAAAAAGCATAAAAAAAATTGTCAACCGAAACTATCCAAGCACCTAACCAGCATCATTGGCTCACAAAACTCCTAGGCCTTGACTAACATCTTCTACACCCCGGGCAAAGATAACACTGTCATTGATGCCCTTTCTAGGATATCAGACAACCCTACACACATTTTTCCAGCCATTTCCTCACCATTTTTCAACATCATAACACAACTACAACAGTTCTATGCATCCCACCCCCACAACCAACACATGATCCACTCATACCACAACAAACCAAACATGCAATAGATATTCATGCACAAAAATAACATTCTTTATTTTAAGGATTGTATACACATACCGTCTGAGACCAACCTGCAACATCTCTTCCTTACTGAGTACTACTCCACCCCACCAACCAGCCACCTTTGCCCACCTCGCTGCCACATTCCATTAGAAAAATATGCTTCAAGACACCAAACACTTCATAAGAACTTGCCACATAGCCAATAGAACAAATACCTCACAACCAAACCATATGGGACTCAACATCATTTACCAATGTCGTTGTAGGTTTGGGAAGATATCGATGAACTTCATCACCCATTTACCTCTGTATCGTGGAAGAACCACTATTTGGGTCATGGTCAACAAACTTATGAAGTTTGTACACTTCATCGCCTTACCAACAAAGTTCCCTGTTGTTTCCTTAGCAACAACCTTCATGGTTGAGATTTTTCGTCTCCACGACATGCCAAAGTCAATAATCAACAATCGAGATAAAATCTTCATCAGTTGTTTCTAGTGGACACTATTTAAACTACAAGGCACAAGGCTCGCACTTAGTAGTTCTTCGTTCTTATCACCCAACAAAGAATGACGAAATTGAGGTTTAAAATAGGAGTTTAGAGACTTACTTTGCTGTTTTGCGAGCGATGAACCGCGGTAGTCGTTCAACTTCCTTCACCTTGTAGCATACTAGTACAACACTTCATGCCACTCAACCATTGGTATGTCACCATTCACAACCCTCTACAGATGTCAACCCCCTTCTGTTATAGCCTACAAGCCATAGCACAAAGATAAGATCTTACACGCCCTGAAGCTTCACCTCGCTCGAGCTCAACAACACATGAAACAGCAATAGGATCATCACAGATGTGAGGTCGAGTTCCAAACAAGCGATTGGGTTTATTTGTAGCTCCAGCCCTACAGACAGTCTTTTGTCCACCGCCTCTCCTCTTAGAAGCTCACCAATAAATATTACAAGTCATTTTGGGTTGTTTGCAAGCTCAACATGGTAGCTAACGAGCTCAATCTCCCACAAACAGCAAAGATCCATCTGATTTTCCATGTTAATCTCCTCAAATGTGCTCACGGTAACCCTCCAACTCAAATCCAAGCTCTTCCTCTCTGTTTTCATGGCTCTTTGCTTGAATCGCAGCCTGTGAGACTTTTAGGGTGTTGAATACTGCTGTCAACTATTAGAGTCTTCATGGGAACCACTGTCAACTATCAAAGATTGCTTTCCAAAACTCAATCTTGAGGACAAGATTCATTTGAGCAAGGAGAGTAATGTTACAGACACTAGCTGTAGAGCTGTAGAGGGCAACATCTCTTTGACGAGAAAAAAACAATCCTATGCTGAAGATAATGGGCTGGAGGAAAAGTATGTTACAACCCACAGACAAATCGGACCCAAATGAGCTGTTAACAAGTCGAAATGGCTAGACTAATTTGTGTGACATAATTAGGCTTAGAGTTTGGGGCCAAGCAGGAGTACCACTTTATTTATTGTCTATCTTATTTTATTTTAATTAGAGTTTTGTAGTGAAGGGGATATATAAGAGCCTTCTTTATCAGTTTCAGAAACAGAGAACTTTTAGGGTTTTTTTTTTTATTTACAGTTACTTTTACTCTGTACTTGGAGCATTTTCTTCGTTGTTGAAGTTGGAAGGAAGTTATTG
The DNA here is from genome assembly GCA_030144865.1 of Tinospora cordifolia. NCBI lineage: Eukaryota > Viridiplantae > Streptophyta > Magnoliopsida > Ranunculales > Menispermaceae > Tinospora > Tinospora cordifolia. Next base: position 12,336 of record JAJIYU010015593.1, read on the forward strand.
TTTTCATCCTACTTAATAGTTCGTTTGTAGAACACAATTGTAGGTTGCTTCTTTTCGATCAGAATGTAATACCTCAAAATTTTGTCAACAAAAGTTATTAATGAAATAAAAAATTCATTGAGAAAATTTCTAAGGCAAATGAAAATGTGTTAATGGAAATATCAATTAAATAGAATTAATTATGAAATTTAAAGACTTGCTTTCATTTATTAAGAAATAAAGAATAAGAATATATATATATATATATATATATATATA
>JAJIYU010015594.1:0-12613 GCA_030144865.1 Tinospora cordifolia
ATTTCTTTAATATCTTTAATTAAATAATCCATATTTACCATTTTCATGTATTTTTATTTATTTCATATTTCATTTTTAGATAATAATTTATGTAATTATACACCAATAATGTTTTACTTATTTTTAATAAATACATGTACACTACATTTTTATTTAATTATATAAATTTTTCTATATACATATTCTCATAATATGTAGTATTAATATTTATTATGCTAACACACACCTTATTCATTCACATATTAGCCAATATGTGTATGTACTTTATTTCTATTTATTTCTTAAGAAATTCCTTAATTTTCATAATTAATTCTACTAAACTTTAATTTTCATTTAATTACAAATTAAGGACTTATTTGCTTAATTTTTACTATATCTCTAACATATTTTGTTTTTCATGTGTCAACCCACAATTTGCACCAAAAATCTTTAAAATTAATTTATTTAACTTATTTTAATTATTTGATAAATTTTTGGGGTATTACAGTAATTCTTCTCATGGAACTTCATTTGTCGCGAAACATAAATGACTACTTGCTTTTCTTGGATCAAGAGTCCTCCTAGTCCACTCAATGAAGCATCTATATATAGGACATAAGTGGCACCAGGGGTTGGAGTGACTAAGATAGGGGCCGAAGTCAATCTCCTTTTTAGTTCTTGAAATGATTGTTTGCACTCCACATCCCAAGTGAATTTAACACCTTTCCTGGTTAAATTGGTCATAGGTTCTGCTAGTTTGAAAAAGTCTTAGATGAATCTCATGTGGTATCTAGCCAGGCCTAAGAAACACTTTGATCTCTATAACTATTTTTGGTTGTTTTCAATCCATGATAGCTTCCACCTTTTTTACGTCTACAAAGATGCCTTCCGTTGATATTATGTGGCCAAGGAACTTGACTGTTTTCATCTAGAATTCATACTTTCTAAACTTGGCATATAACTGGTGCCTTCTGAGGGTCTCCATCACTATTCACAAGTGTTATAAGTGTTGAGCTTCTGACTTAGGGTAAATCAAGATGTCTCCACGAATACCACCACAAACTGATCAACGTATTGTCTAAACACTCGGTTCATTAAATCCATAAGTGTTGCTGCACTATTGGTCAAACCAAAGGGCATCACAGTGAACTCGAAGTGTCCATATTGTGTCCTAAAGATTGTCTTATGTATATCAGAATCCTTAATTCTTAGTTGCTGATATCGTGAACTAAGATCAATCTGTGGGAAATGAGTGGCTCCACTCAATTGATCAAATAGGTCACCAATCCTTGGTAGAGGGTACTTGTTCTTTATGGTTGCCTAATTCAGCTTTCAGTAATCGACACATAGTCTCATGGAACCGTCTTTCTTCTTCATAAATAGTACGAGAGCTCCCCATATTTACTCACTTAGCTTGATGAAGCCTTTCTCCCAGAGCTCGTCTAGTTGAGACATTAACTCAATCAGTTCCAATGGAGCCATTCTATATGGAGGTATGGCTATAGGGTTGGTTCTAGGGTGAAGTTCAATCTTAAATTCAAATTCTCTAGCAGGTGGTAGTCTAGGTAAGTCATCTGAGAATATGTCTTTGCACTCACTAACAACTACTACATCTTGGATTCTCTTCTGTCCAACAGAGTCTTCCTCTGAGAGTCTCTCAAACTCATCCTTCTGTTTCAAACAATTTAATATGGCTATGGTTGGACTCTTTGCAAGTCTTAGCATATCTCCATTTATTTTATAGTTTTTCCCTAAAGGTAGGATTATGGTTACTCGTCCTCTTAGGACGATCTATTTGAACTTAGTATTGGTCAAACCAATCCATCCCAAGATAATTTCATAGCCATAAAATGGTAAGGTGCATAGGTCAACTAATATGAGTTTATCTCCAAATCTTAGGTTACAACTACACATTCTTTTTGAAGTAACAGTGGTCCTTATTAGTGTGGACACATTCCAAGTTATGGGTAGTGTTTTCGTCACAAGTCGTAACTTATCAGCTAGTTTTTTAGAGACAAATGATTTCGAGGCACTCGAGTCAAATAATAGTTTCATAACAACATTAAATAGTGAGAATGTACCTTCTATAGCAGGGGCTTGATCTTCCTGGGCCTCAATAGCAAACATTCTGGCCTATTTTTCACCACGACCTTGATTCTGTCCTTGATTGGTGTTCTATTGTTGCTGCCTACCCTGGGGATGACTGTTTTGGCTTCTTCCCTGTGGTGGTTGTTTCTAATGAGTTTGAGCAGGTGCGGTTGGAAAATTTCTAGTAATATGACCCTTTTGCCTGCACACGTAGCACAGTCCTTGTTTTCATGCGTGTTCCTTTGACTCGTCTTTGGTCTACCCCTATTTTTGTGGTGCTATCCCACCACTCTTGCTTCTCTTATGAACCTGTTGATCTTTTTCATTCCCAGGCCTCTTGTTTTTCCCCTTCAGCCTTTGTTCGAGGTTAAGCTCTTGTTCTAGTAATATAGCCTTTTCTAAGTCATCTCTGTACGTCTTTAGGCCCAAAGTCCTTACTATCTTGTAGATCTCCATCTTGAGACCCTGTGCAAAATGATTGGCCATCATTTTCTCTTTCTTAATCAGTTTGGCGAGAATTTGGCCAATTCAATGAACTTCCTTTCATATTCGACTACAATCAAGTCCCTCTGATTCAGCTGGGCGAAATTTTCCTAAGCTTACTCAATGTCGATTCAGGAAAGAACTTTTCATTAAAGATCTCCATGAACTTGTCCTAGCTCATTGCTTCAACATTTGTGTTAGGATCAATCTTCATCATTCGCCACCAACTTTTTTCCGATCCCTTGAAGTGGTGCATGGCCAGTGCCACCCTATGTGAACCCATCACCTTCAGTTCATTCAGATGCTCCTCCATTTCCTGATACCAGTGATCGGCAAAGATGTAGTCTGTGTTTCCATCGAACTGAGGAGGGTTGAGCTTCTTCAACTCTATTAGCATCTTCTTATGCCTCTCATTGTGATACCCAGAAAACTTTACACTCAACGAAATAAGAAATTTCCATTTTTTCAGTAAAATTTGAATGAATCTAGCCTCATTTTAGGGCTGAATACAAAAAATACAAATTTCTCATTTGGTGACCCATCTGAACCTAAAATGACTCGAAATGAGGTATGGTGTCATGAACCAACAAACTAGACTACATATCCGAAAATAAACCCAATTGGAAAAAATTAGGGTTTTGCCCTACAGGGAGATCCAAATTTGGAAAGAACAGAGAATAGAGGTACCTATCGAACTTGGAATGACTCAAAACTTCAGGGGATGGCATAAACTAGCAAGACACATGACATATCCAAAAATCAGACCAATTGGCCAAGGTTGGACCTTCATTTTCCCAATGCATTTGGTAGGATCTAAATAATGAAAGTTTCTAAAGAAAAATGCCTCGGGCCAAACTATACCTTAAAATTTGTGTCTTGATCATGTGGTTCCAAATCTATAGGTTATACACCTAAATTTCTAGTAGTTAGGGAGATATTAAATTTTATTAAATTCATGTGAACCCATGAAGGCATGGCCACTCAAAGTATGAGCAAGTCACATAGGTGGAACACCATGATCAGGTGCACACCACCCTATTCAACCACCATGGGATGTCTTCCCTTATATGATTCCATTAATCATGATCCAATGTACCACACGATTGATTCAGTATACCATGCAATTGGGACATCCCACCTACGGTTTGGAAATCCATGAAGATTGATTCCATACACTAAGTTAGTGATCATGTGCTCCATGCCTTACCTAAGCAAAACCTGGTCCACCCATGCACATGTGTCTGTGCACACATGTGAATTGGCCTAATTATGAAGGTTTGAAATCTGATTTGATGCTCATAAAACCCTAACCTTCCCACACTCACAAAGAAGAATCAAAAATGGAAACTTTACTCTCCTATTTTGGCGCCTAGATTGTGTGATTCTCACACATGGGACGCCACCCATGCTCATGACAAAATTAGAAGATTTCCTAGGGGATTAGATTTAAACATCAGCATGTGATTGAGTGTCCCTTATGGTTTGATATCATACACCCACTAGCTGGACGTCCAAAGGAAAGAGAAGAAAATATGCCTTTTTGCTTAAATGTGATGAACAAGCAAAGGAATCAAAGGGGAAATATATGAAAGAATATTCACTCTCTCTATGGGACGTCCAAGACCATTTTAAAAGGGTTCTAGAAGAATTTAAATCTCTAAAATTGAATTTAAATCTCTAGAAGAATTTAGATCAAAGACTAGCAAAATCACTAGTGGGCCCACAAAAGAGATATGCACACATGCCAAAATATGCACACTTACCATGTCCTACCTTTAGTATTTGGAAACTTGCCCAAACAATAAGAGCTGCCCATGGACGTCCCTTAGTGTGTTTGAAAACTATAAATACCCCCTTGTAGTGCTCACAAATCATTCATTCAAAGAGTAAGTGAAAACACCACTAGTGTGCTATCTTCTTCTTCTTTCTTTTCCTCTTCTTGACATCTCATTTTGTGCCTAAGCAAAGGCTTTTAGTTTCAGAGTTTTAGTGATCATTAGATAGTGGTTTTGTGGAGGTTTGAAGTGACAAAAATGTGGGGGAAACGCTACTGGATTTTTGGAAACGTTTAAGCTAAGGTGGAAGTTGCCCTCTTAAACTCTTTTCCATATTCAAGCCATTAGCATGCTCATTCTTGATGATTTTTTTGTTAAACTTTATCTTATGTCTCGTTTTAGTTTTCATTTATCATTCATGAACGTTTCAGATCTGATTATCTACCTAATATCATGCATTAGTAATGCCATTCATATTAGTATCATGTTTAGGTTTTTTTTCTATACATTTGATGCATAAATATGTATGATGGATGCAACGTTTTTGTTTTTATTTTTCAGTTTGATGCAATATTATGATATTTTATTTATGTTTCATGATTATGAAATTAAAATATCAGATTATGGTGATTTTAACCCCTTACCATCATAGTTGTTCAAGTAATACTATGGGTGTTCTTCTCTTATGATTTGTTCATAAGGTTTATGACCTAAGTGCTTGTTTGGTGGGTAAGAGTAGTCCCTAAGTTCCAAGGTCCAATGAAATTGGCTAATGCCATATTTCACTCTAAGGAGGCACTTAGTAAAGAACATCAAGGGTTGAGAAACTCTTTTGGTCTAAGACACAACTTCATACAAATTGATGATTGACACGCCTAATTTGTGCTAGTGTTTGAATTGTGGATGTGTTAATGTTTTTGAATATGAAAATAGTTTTTTAAGATTCATTGAGCTTTTAGCTCACCCTTCCTTTAACATTTTTCAGGGATTTGATCTTATGAAGAAGAAGGTGGAACATCTACCTTTTAGAGTTATTTATGTTTTCCATGTAGGGCATGTTGCCCAAATCTTAAGAATTTTCGCTGTGTTTTCTTTATTTAAAAGTGTGAACTTTCTTTTATGATTTAATAAACATTTGGAATTCCTTTTATCTCTTATAATGTAATGTTGTTAAGTTTTTATTGCATGGGATATTGGGAATAGAGAGTCAAGTGTGTGTCACTTGTAAAGTAACATAGGACCCGAGCTATGGTTAAGTCCACTGTTTCAACAACTGTCATGACAACGGATGCAATAGTGGTTATGTCCACAAATGGTTAAGTCCAAATGAACGTACGGGGGTCGGGGTGTTACAAAGGTGGTATCGGAGCCTAGGCATTATGTGCCTTGGACTAGAAATAGAAAGACAAGCCTAAACACATGTTGTTGGGCTAGGACTAGAAAGTCAAAGTATTAGTTGCTTGACAAGAATTAGAAACTCAAAATTAGGGTTTCACTTAGAATTAGAATGCCTTACCTTCTATTTTGAGATTGAAAAAAAAAATTTAGGAAGTATTTTCAAAAAGGAAATAAATATTTTTGAAATGTTTTGTTTGGATACAAAGACTGCAAGTTGAGCTGATAGTGGGTAAGCCTTGTCCTGAGTAAAGCTAAACATTGAAAGGGAGGTGGGTAATCCCGCCCTAGAAAGCACAGTTGCTAAGTAGAGACTTCGGTCTCATCGTCTGATCTGGAGGTTGTCCCACCAACTTATATGAGTGGTCTGAGTTGAAGAACGCCCCTATATAAAGAAAATTGTAAGGTTAAAAAATTAGGGCAAGAATTTAGAAGATGCCAAAGGTGGCATCTTGATAAGATAAAGGTTGTGCGTCAACCCAAGTGAATCATTGGTCTAGGAAATGACCTTAGGGTGTAGCCATGAATAGCACAGTAAATCGAAAGCATAAATCTATAGGACATAGGCTAGAGACTGAAACTCGTGTGAAAACAGAAAATTGTTTGATTAGGACACGGGACTGGAAAGCTTCTGTACTTTTCGGTTTCTATGTAGGATGGGGTGCATAGAAATTCAAGGGTACGAAGGGGACCTTGTAATACCTCAAAATTTTATCAACAAAAGTTATTAATGAAATAAAAATTCATTGAGAAAAAAATTCTAAGGCAAATGAAAGTGTGTTAATGGAAATATCAATTAAATAGAATTAATTATGAAATTTAATGAGTTGCTTTCATTTATTAAAAAATAAAGAATAGGCGCGATGATTGACTGCATAGTGTCATCGTATGTGTTCCACCCCCGACCCGGCTTGCCGATTTACCATTGACGATTTTGAACTGGGTTTCCAAGAGTGATCCCACTTCATAGATATTGGGGTTTGAGTTTTTGCTTGTCATTCACTCTCCCTATGGTGTGGAACACAGAGATTAAACTCTTTCGGTCCGAATGTCAACCATAAACAAGAAATTTGTTTGAATCGCCTAATGTACAAAAGTGTTTGATATGCTTGATTTGTTTGAATTGAAATAATGATTTAGATGTTTAGAAAGATCAACTACGCTATGTGCTCACCCGTTCCTTCTATCTTTTAGGTAATTGATTTACATAAAGACCATAAAAATTAGTTAGGTTCTTTTATTTAAAAAGTTTTTAATTTCTATGTAAGGCCATGTTGCCCAAGTTTTGAATCTTCCGCTGTAACAGTTTTTCTTCAAGATCAAATTTTGTACTCAATTTTATTTAATTAATTGAGTTTATGAATTTTAGTTATTTCCTATACTATTGCCTTATTAAATTCTTAAATTTAAGTTATGTTCTGTTAAATACAATCAAGCCATGAAATAATTGAAATAGAAAGAAAGTCAAGTGTGTGTCACTTGTAAATGTAACACCGGCGTGACCCGTCGGTTGGTTTAGTCCAATGTCAAGAGAATGGTGGACATGTCCAATGCTTAAAGATACGGGGGTTGGGGTGTTACAGTCCTGGGCTCAAAGAATGATGGTCCATGTATGGTGAATGATCGGTGGCTATGGCAGAACGGGTTTCTCTATGGTTAATTGGGATGGGGCAATTGGGTGTAGTAGGCTCGAGAACCATAATTATCGAGCAATTTGCAAAATTATTTGGGTGGAGCTTTGTTCTGGGTGAAAGCCTAAGTGGAAGGGGTAGAGTAGATGGGCCACTTGAACTTGAAAGCTCAGGTAGAAGCTTGGAACTTTGTTGTGCTAGCGTGAATTATTTGATTGTGTGAAAAGCATGTTCTATTGTTTATTTACTCGCTTTGAAACCAAATCCTGTACTCATGCATAAAAAGAACCTAGAAGAAAAACTTTAGGCCACTGAATGGATCGAGAACCTAGAAACATGAATCTAGAGTCATAATAGAACAAACGTTAGACAAGTACTGACACTCTGCTTGATTCATAGCAAATGGCTGGAGCAAGGAGAACTGCCACAATCAACTACTTCTGATGAGACCAAACAGGAGAATCAGGGATTGTTTACAAGACTCGAGGCCAAATTGGAGGAGATGATGACAGAGATGTCTCAGCAAGTACTGAACCAACTGAGGAGGGATTTGGCATAAATGATTCCTCAAGTCGTGCCACAGCCACAAGCACCTGAACCTGTTCCGGTGCCACCACCAGATCCTGTACTAGAAGAATGTCCGATAAACCAAGCTGATCAAGAGGATGCGAAACAGACAAAGCTCCTGACAAATTTGCAGAAGCTTAACCCTCGACATTTTGAAGGAACTGAGACCTGCATCCTGGCTAACCACTGGTACCAGGAAATGGAAGAGCTATTAAATGTACTGAAAGCAACGGACCCATGAAGAGTGGTTTTAGGTACACAACATTTTAGGGGACCAGCCCGAGGATGGTGGAGAATGCTACAATTGGACCCAAATACCAACACTAAGACAATGAGCTAGGTCGAATTCAAGGAACATTTCTATGAGAAGTTCTTCCCTGAAGCTATGTTGTGAAAGATTTAGGAAGAGTTTGTCAAGCTGAGCCAACGAGACCTGACGGTAACCAAATATGAAAGAAAGTTTATAGAGTTGGCAAAGTTTTCTCCAGATTTAATCAAGGGAGAAAGAATGAAGGTCATTAGCTTTTCATAGGGTCTCAAGCTTGAGATCCGAAAGACAATAATGGCACTGGACCTTCGAACCTACAAGGAGGTCGTAAAACAAGCATTAATTCTGGAACAGTAACTCGACTGGGAACAACAGTTGAGGGGAAATAACAAGTGGCCCGAAAACAAGAAAGACCATTAAGGGGCCAACAAGAAATACAACAATGGTAAGCCTTCGCAGAGGCAAGGACAAAACAAGGATGAGGCAAGGGAGCAAGCGACTTGTGTTATTTGTGCAGCAAAGGGACCATCTTGCTAGAAACTGCCCGACTGCACCAACCCAAGCTCCCAAACAGCAGGAACCACAGAACACTCAGGGAGGAGGTCGTCCTCAAGCCCGACCTCAAAATTAGAATGCCAATCAGGCGTAGAACCAAGGTCGTGGTTAGAACCAGGCCAGAATGTTTGCGGTTGAGGCCCAGGAAGACCAAGTCCCTGCAGTGGAAGGTACATTCCTATTGTTTAATGTTGCTGTAAGATTGTTATTTGATTTGAGTGCCTCAAAATCCTTTGTCTCTGAAGAACTAGCCAATAGGTTGCAACTTGTGAGAAAAACACCGCCTATATCTTTGAATATGTCCACACCAATAGGGACCTTAATAACCTCAAAAAGAATGTGTAGTTGTGACCTACGGTTTGGGGATAGACTATTGACGGTTGATTTATGTACTTTACTTTTTCATGGGTATGATGTAATATTGGGGATGGATTGGTTAGACCAGTACCAAGCCCAAAAAGATTGTCCCAAGAGATGAGTGACCATAACCCTACCTTCTGGGGAAACCATTAAGATCAATGAGGACATGCGAAAACTACCGAGGAATCCATCCCTAGCCTTGCTAGACAATTTGAAGCAGAGAGTGTGCTCGAGGAGCTTATTGAAGAAGAATCTACAGACTTGGGGAGAATACAAGACTTAGCAGTGGTTAGTGAGTACGAGGATGTGTTCCCTGATGACTTACTTGGACTACCACTAGCTACAGAGTTAGAATTCAAGATCAAACTTCATCCAGGAACCAACCCTATAACCATACCTCCGTATAGAATGGCGCCTGTAAAATTAGTTAAGTTAAAAGCCCAACTGAACGAACTCAGGGAGATAGGGTTCATTAGGCCAAGTGAATCACCCTAAGGAGCCCTAGTATTGTTCGTAAAGAAAAAAGACGGCTCCATGCGATTGTGCGTTGATTATCGAAAGCTGAATTAGGCAATGGTGAAGAATAAGTATCCTTTACCAAGGATTGACGACTTATTCGATCAACTACAAGGAGCCACTCATTTCTCCAAGATTGATTTTAGATCGGGCTATCATCAATTGAGGATCAGAGAGTCAGATGTCCACAAAACGACCTTTAAAACTAAGTATGGACACTTTGAGTTCACCGTTATGCCATTTGGTTTAACTAATGCCCCGGCAACTTTCATGGATTTGATGAACCAAGCATTTAAACAATACCTTGATCAGTTTGTGGTGGTATTCGTCAATGATATCCTAATCTATTCCAAGTCTGAGACTGAACACATAGAATACCTAAACATCGTGTTGGAGACCCTTAGGAGGAACCAGCTATATAACAAGTATAGCAAGTGCAATTTCTGGATGAAGACGGTGAAGTTCCTTGGTCATGTTGTATCAGCAGAAGGTGTTGCTATAAACCCGAAAAAGGTAGAAGTTGTCATGAACTGGAAGCAACCTAAGACAGCGACAGAAATCAGAAGCTTCCTGGGATTGGCTTGCTACTACAGAAGGTTCATCCAAAACTTTTCCAAGTTGGTAGGACCTATGACTAAGTTGACTAGAAAAGGGGAAAAGTTTGAATCGAATAAGGAGTGTGAACAAGCATTCTGGGAACTGAAAACGAGGCTAGCTACAACACCTGTTCTGACCACACCAACTCCAGGTGTTCCCGACACTCTATATATTGATGCCTCACTGAGTGGGCTTGGAGCAGTCTTAATACAGGAGAAACAAGCCATTGCCTATGCCTCTAGACAACTGAAGGTCCATGAGAGAAACTATCCTACTCACGACCTAGAACTAGCAACCATAGTGTTTGCCTTGAAAATTTGGAGACATTACCTTTCTGGTGAAAGGTTTGACCTATTTTCAGATCACAAGAGTCTCAAATATATCTACACACAGGAGGAGCTGAACCTCAGGCAACAAAGATGGATGGAGTTTCTTAAAGATTATGACTTCCAGTTATACTACCATCCAGGGAAGGCCAACAAGGTGGCCGATGCATTAAGCAGGAAGCTCCACAAACATGAAGAGGAGAAAGGTCAAATATACCAACTAATTGAAGACTTTAGACTGGGAGTGACCCTTAACGAGAAGGAAGCTTACCTCTACAACTTGTCTTGCCAACCAGATCTTATACAACAGATCAAGGAGGAACAAAAGCAAGACCAGTAGCTAACTAGATTGAGGGAAGGTATCGTATAAGGTAAACATCCTGACTTCAAGATAGAAAATGAAAATACCTTACGACTTGGGGAGAGGATATGTGTACCTCAAAATGGGCAGAGTAAGAAAATCATCATGGAAGAGGCCCGTCAGACCAAATACACGATGCATCCAGGAGGATACAAGATGTACCAGAACCTCAGAAAGACTTATTGGTGGAGAAGAATGAAGAGAGACGTGGCTAAGCATGTCTCCCAAGTGTTTAATTTGCCAACAAGTTGAAGCAAAACACCGAAAACCCTATGGAATGTTACAACCACTCCCTATCCCTGAATGGAAGTGGGATAACACTGCCATGAACTTCGTTAGTGGTTTACCCATAAACCAGAAGGGAGAGGACATTGTTTGGGTTATTGTGGATCGTCTCACCAAAGTGGCTCACTTCTTACCGATCAAATCCATAAACCAGGTTAGTAAGCTGGGAGAACTCTATGTTAAAGAGATAGTGAGACTTCATGGCGTACCTAAGTCGATTGTGTCTAACCAAGACTCTCACTTCACTTTACAGTTCTAGCAGAGTCTACAGAAGGAGATGAGCACGAAACTCACTATGAGTACAACATTCCACCCTCAGACAGATGGACAGCCGGAGAGAGTTATCCAAGTTTTAGAGGATATGCTAAGGTCTTGTGTCCTGGACTTCAAAGGAAACTAGAGCAAGTACCTACACTTGGCAGAGTTTGCCTAGAACAATAGTTATCAGGCAAGCATTAAGATGGCTCCGTTCGAAGCTCTTTATGGAAGACCCTACAAATCACCTACCTGTTGGGCTAAACTCGAAGACTATGTCTTGATTGGACCAGACTTGGTTGAAGAGACAAACAACCAAGTCAAGTTGATACATAAAAGATTGATTACAGCTCAGAGTCGACAAAAGAGTAATGCCGACAAACGAAGAAGACCGCTAGAATTCAAAGAAGGGGACAAGGTATTCTTGAGAATCAGTCCTCAGAAGGGCATCAAGAGGTTCGGGTTTAAGGGAAAGTTATCTCCGAGGTTTGTGGGATCCTATGAGATACTCAGAAGAATCGGGGAATGTGCTTATGAGTTGGACTTACCGCGGTGAATGACTCCAACTCATAATGTGTTCCATATATCAATGTTGAGGAAGTATGAACTAGACCCCTCTCACATTATCCACTGGGAGGAAGTAGACATCCAGGATGATGCCACTTACGAGGAAGCAGCTATCAGGCGATCACAAGGTATAGGAACTGAGAACAAAAGACATACCATTGGTAAAAGTACTGTGGAACATCACGGAGTGGAAGAAGACACCTGAGAACTAGAAAGTGAAACGAAGATGAAGTATCCACCTCTTTGACCATGTAAAAATTTCGAGGACGAAATTTTTGTAAGGAGGTAGGTTGTAATACCCTGAAAACCTTACACTCAATGAAATAAGAAATTTTCATCTTTTCAGTGAAATTTGAATGAATCTAGCCTCATTTTAGGGCTGAATACAAAAAATACAAAATTCTCATGTGGTGACCCATATGAACCTAAAACAACTCAAAATGAGGTATGGTGTCAAGAACCAACTATAATACCCCAGAATTTTGTCAAAAAAATTAAAATAAATAAAATAAGTTGAATAAATTAATTTCAAAGATTTTAAGAAATTTTGGGTGCAAATGGTGGGTTGGCATATGAAAAATAATTTATATTGGAGATATAATAAA
>JAJIYU010015595.1:0-12635 GCA_030144865.1 Tinospora cordifolia
AAATCTCACACCAGTGGCTTGGCCTCTCCAGTGTGGCAGATCATCGCCGACACTTCTCTTTGTGGCGCATTTGCCGATAACTTCATTTTTCCTCTCTCTCTCTCTCTCTCTCTCTCTCTCTCTCTCTCTCTCTCTCTCTCTCTCTCTCTCTCTCTTTTTTTTTTCTTTTTTTTTTTTTGTTTGGTTGGATTTGAAGGATCCTGGGGTTATTGGTCTATTGCATTTTTTCAGCAGGTTGCTTCTTTGGGAAATAACATTGCTATTCATATTGCTGCTGGAAGCAGCCTAAAGGTCAGTTTTAATTAATCTGGTGAGACTTAAGGAAGATACCCTTTTCTAAAATCTTGATGTACAATACATCCATTTAGTATAATCAGATGGTTAAACCATATGTGTCGTTGGGTTAATGGTTTGGGACTTTCGGCAAAAAAGCATGGAATCTCCAAGTTGGATTTCAAAGTTAGCCACTGAAACCATCCCCTACTCCAAAAATTAAGGGGCTACATGGATTAATCGAGCGAAGCCCAGAAACCAGTTAGTTTCAAAAATATAATTAAAAAATTAATCAGATGGTTAATTAATCTCCTCTCTTTTCTTCAGGCAATTTACAGGTATTACCAAAAGGATGGCACATTAACCTTGCAGCAATTCATTATTTTCTTTGGTATTTTTGAGTTGCTTCTGTCACAGTTACCTGATATCCACTCATTGAGATGGGTAAACGCCATGTGCACTTTGAGCACAATTGCCTTTGCTACTACCACCATAGTTCTTGCAATTTACAACGGTTAGCTTGAGCTACTCTGATGGTTTTTTTTTTTTTTTTGCTTGTAGTTCCTCCATTCTAATTCATGTTTCAGAAATTAATGGTCAACAGTAATTTTCCCTAAATTACCTGTTAGATGCTACTCAATGATCTTGAAACTTTTTCCGTGTAGGGAAGAAGATTGATAGAAAGTCAATCAGTTATAGTTTGCATGGGAGTTCCTCTACCAAAACTTTTAAAGCGTTCAATGCTCTTGGAGCAATTGCATTTTCATTTGGAGATGCAATGCTCCCAGAAATACAGGTAACATACTTTTAAACTTCTCTGTATACATGTTTCATTTCTATCTGGTTCCTTTTTAAAAAAAAATAAAAAAATTTAAAAAAAAAAAAATCTGCCAAATTTAGATGGATGAAAACTAATATATATCTGGAAAATTAAGTATTATTAACAAATATGTTTACTTGCTAGAATACTGTCAGAGAACCCGCAAGACAGAATATGTACAAAGGTGTATCAGCAGCATACATTACCATTGTTTTGAGCTACTGGCAATTAGCTTTTAGTGGATACTGGGCATTTGGATCACAAGTGCAGCCCTCTATCCTTGCTTCTCTCACAGTTCCAGAGTGGGCAACTGTTATGGCTAATATTTTTGCGGTGATTCAGATATCAGGATGCTTTCAGGTAGCCTATGACTCTCTGTCTCCGTAGTTCATTAAAAATAAAAAGAAAAAAAAGGAAAGAAAGAAACTCATTGTCTTCTATTTTATAGTATCAAATAATTACATCACTTAAATCTCATTACAAGAATTTTAACTGTGAATATCTCTGTTTTTTTGTTTTCTTTTTTGCGTGGGTGGGAACCGGTCTAGATATATTGCAGGCCAACTTATGGTTATCTCCAAGAGAAAATGCTCTCTAACAGAGAAAGCAAGCATTTTCATCTCCGTCGATTTCTGGTTCGCCTTGGTCTAACATCCATTTACATGGTTGTTATCACAACAGTAGCTGCCGCCATGCCTTTCTTTGGGGATTTTGTTTCCATATGTGGAGCTATTGGTTTCACTCCTCTGGACTTTGTTTTCCCCGCTTTAGCATTTCTGAAAGCTGGGAAGATGCCTAACAACAGAAAGCTTTATTATTCAGTGAAGCTCATCAATCTCATTATTGCCGCTTGGTTCTCAGCTGTTGCAGTACTGGGTTGCATTGGTGCAGTTAGATTCATTGTTAAAGACATAAAGACTTACAAGTTCTTCTATGATATGTAATTAGCACAAAAAACGTAGTACGCTAGAGGTTGAGTTATACAGGAGTTGCATACCATGTAGTCTTCTCACAGATGAATACCAATTGGATCACTGTCTTTCGATTGTCTTTCCATTGCCTTCATCCTATTAGGCTATTACGGGAAGAAAGGGTGGTTAGAGATTAAAAGAATTTACCTTAAGTAGAAGACACAAAACAAGTTATATAAAAGATCAAATTAACAAACCCAATATCCTCACCCTCGGTAGGAAATCGGTAGTCCAGTATTTCTTACAGTTGTTTGTCTTCATCCATTTGATCCTGTACATTTGAGCCAGAGAAAATAGGATTGGGACCAAAAGATGGGAAAAGCACGTAGTTTTGACAATGTTTTATTTCTATTTTTAATGCTGATCTAAGAATAAACCAAAGAGTTGGAACACGACAAAGCTCATACAAGTTCTGATCTTAGGTTGTTCACTGTTTTCTCCAAAGCTGAGATATGTCTATACAGTGCCTGTCACCAAAATGGAGAGAAGATTCAATAAATGATTCTTAGTTTTATACAAGCATGGAGCAGCCAAATGTCAATGTAAAATCAATATAAGTTAAAATCAAAGAGAAATTAAATTTAGACCACAAAGAACTTTTTGGAAAAAAAGATCCTAAAATACAAGAATTTCATTTAATGTGATAGCATGATATGACATTGTAGCTCGTAGCTGCATTTATGAAATTTTTCACCGACCTGGATTATGGACCTGGAATTTAGTACATGATGTCGCCTAGGACTAGGAGTTTTAGGGGAAAAAAATGCCTATTTACAGTGCCAAGTAGGTGATGAGGGCCTGGGCAAATATTTTAAGAAGTATATTAATTCAAAAACAGAAATAAAAGATTACTACCCCTCCCCCCTCCCCTTATTTCTACAGTAAGCCTCAAATCTCTCTCCTCGCAGCCATGCTTTTGATTTGCTCCAACCAAAAAATTCCATTGAAATTTCCGATGACCATCAATTAGCCTCCATGACCCTGTAGCAACATATCTCTGTTGTCCAACAAATTGTGGACATGAAAATAATAAATATGAAGAGTTTTTTTTTAAACAGTTTATGAACATTTAACATTCATTATAAAATATAATTAGTTATAGAATTTTCTTTTTGAACTGCTTAGAGAACTATAAATAGATACTTTTTCATTGTCTAGGTTTTGCCTAAGCTACACTTTAAGTAGACAAGGCAAACCTTGACAAGTTATAAACATTGGTCAGAAAGGGTACCTCATATCTTTGCAGCTCAATTGAACGTGCCAATGCCCTCCTTTTTGTCAAAAGATTCTTGGGCCTCATCACAGAAGGCTGCTTATAATTCTTCCCACGAAACAAAATTATGGCAAACCCTTCAGAAATTTTGTCCACTGAAACCAAGATTCCCCCACTCTCAACTTCCAGCACCGATGCAATATTACTGACCTGGTTAAGAGTTCTAGCTTTCACAACAATCTTAACCAGTTCCCGGTACTTCCAATGCATATGAACACTCTCCAATGTGCCATCAAAGACTCCACGTCTCCCTGAACAAAGTTTGTGTGTATTAGAATTTTTATTGTAAGAACGATACAATTAGACAGACAGTTTTGATCAAATAGATCTTTTGTTACCAAGGAGGTGGAAGGCATTCATCCTCAAACCGATTTTGCGAAACATAAACCTTTCATCTTCAGTTATGCTTTCCGAGTGCCTTGGCTTTCTGGGAGGACTTAAAAATGCCTCAATCTTGACTAAGGCCCGTTCTGCCATCGTTAACTTGCGCTCTGCCTGTTACAAGGAATTCAACATAAATCTACGATATCTAGATCAAAAATTGCATGGATGTAGAGGGACCACAAATTCTACAGATACTAGTACACTCTTAAATTGCTTCATAAGACTTGAGACGAGAGACCTTTGAGAATGTATAACCATTCACTATTTAGGAGAGAAACTTGCAAGCTTGAATCCATTGGAGGCTAACCTGTAACCAACTCAAGATTCAAAATATTAAATTTGTGCCCAAAGCCAACTGGCAAGGAAATTAACCCAAACTCACTGATTCTCGCTCCTTCAGGTGGTTAAATGAAGTAGTCGCGTGAGGGACCTTCTACATGTTGAGAAAAGTGCTATGCATCTCAATTTTAAAATTGTTCATATACTCAAATTTAAAAAGAAAAATGACATAAAAAGAAACGAAAGAGAAGATGAACCTGAAGATTTTAGTTAATATATGAGAAACAAATTAGGTAAATATTGAATTCTCGAATATCTGAACCCAGACCCAGGTTAGGTTGATTGAGTTTTGGTTTTGGAAACCTAGTAGCAACCTGCCTATCAAAAAATGTCAAGCCCATAAATGGATAAACATCTTCCATAAATATTTGCACATCCAGAGTCTAAGAACATCTTTCTGCACAATTTACCTAAACATCTCATCATAATCACATTTCTGGAAGGTCAAAATGTTTCATGGTGGAAAATAATGCAAGCATTATAATCCAAACAATCAGCAAGTATATTTCACTATGAAAACTGGACTTTCATGAACCGTTTGGAAGGTTGAGAAGGATGTAGAACAGTATTTGATAATAGAATTATAGCAGAGAAGTCAAAATGGATAGATGCAACACAAGTTTTTTGGATTAAAAGAAAACAACAATAACCATTACCAGTGAAGAGGAAGCTTTAAAAAATTAGTCATAAGCCAGTTATACTAGTTAGTGCTCTATGACAGAACTTGGGCAACCACATGAGTGCTTAGATAAGAATATGAGTAGAACAAGCATAAATATAGAAGAGGGGAAAAAAGTCAAAATTAAGAAACTAAGGTAACATCAATCAGTGATAAGATAAAATAAGGTGAAGCCAGGCTAAGATGCTTTGGCAATGAGAAACAAAAACTGAAAACTGCAACAGTGAGGAGGAAGTCATTGCATATTGAAAACATTAGGACAAAGGCAGATTGCAACAGATAATTAGTCTATTAACATTACAGCGTAGTTACCAGGCACTGACTCTGTTGCAGGACAATCTAGAAATTGGGAGATGCTAATACAAAAAGGAACTTACCATATAGGTTTAGTTGAGAGGATGGGTAAATCTTGTAGTGCACATGATTGAATTCATATTTTGCAGGTATGGGCATGGGATTTTAGTTTAATAAGGCAATCGTATAAAAATTAACATGTAAGGTATCCTTATATTAAAAAGTAAATTGATTTAGAGTATTTAATTAAAATTACAATGTAATCAAATTCAAATGATTGAAAAAATAAGTCATACATAAAGGAGGTGGTTCAATAACTATTACCCCCAACAGCAAGCATTCTTTGCCATGATTAATTTTAAAAAATTAAATTAAATTAAAAAAAAAAAAAAGTTTCAACCCATAACTGCACTATTAGAAAGAAAATAACTGTATGTAAAGAGAAAATGGGTAAAAATTTAATAGAAACTTAATTATATAAAATTACCAATTTGCCTCAATAAATTTAATTTTTCTTTTTTAAAGAAAAAAAGAGAGGATAAAACTGAAAGTTGTGCAGAAATGGTCGTGCAATAAAAAACGTTAAAGAATATATATATATATATATAGAGAGAGAGAGAGAGAGAGAGAGAGAGAGAAGAAACTCACAGTAGAAAGTTTTTCCTCAAGCTTTCTCGCATATTTTGCATGTCGTGCCACTTTTGCAGCTCGTAGCATGTTATTCCTTTGATTGTAATCAATCATATTTCCCCATTGAGCACTAGCCTTCAGAGTTTCACCCAGTGTTCCTGCAGCACCACATTCTCCAGTCTCCTCAAAACATGGGATAACCAAGGATGAGGCTTTCAATCGTGCTTGTTCCTCTTTATCTTGCAAGGCCTTCGCAAGCCTTTCCCTCTCTACTAAAGCCTCTGCAACATCTGAAGATAAGAAATCCTTCCCTCTGAAAAATACAATATAGTCCTTGTTCATAGTAACTATTGTACCTCCCGTCACTTTCTGCATCAATCAGCATATGATCCAATCAAATTCATGTAAACACAAGTTCATGGCTAAGCCTTTCATCTGCCAATAAGCAACCTTAAACTATTAAAGATTATCCTATGTCTTCTTGGATGCTTGAGAACTGGTTGCATGCATGCACAATCTCAAATGTATACCCAATATATGTGAATGCTTATGTGTGTTTCAAAAGGCCACGGGATGGCCTAAAACCTGAATCAGATGTTTGTAAAGCTACAAAACATCCTTTCAGCAAAGTTTTTATACAAGTGGCATGCATGATGCAACCATTTAAACTTTGAGGGATGAAAATCATGAGGAACAAAACCATATACTCTTGCAAATCATGGGACAAAAGAATCAGGAAATGGAATTGAAATAATCCCTGAAACAAGTCATTATCCTTCATCTGGAATCACCAAAATATATTATGTTTGAAATTGGGAATGAATTTATATATTTTCTTTCACACTTCATGGATTTTGTCCATCTCAGTGCAAGAATGCATGCATGTCATTTCTAAGCTGCTAAAACACCATTACAAAGCATAGCTACTCTCAGGGCCATTTGATAAGTTTTCCTTTAACGTATTCAATTATGACAAAAGATTTTACCATTTTTTCCACTATGTTCTGCTTATCTTGTCGAGCATCTTCTTCACCCACTATATTGAGCCTAGCAAGCTAAAATGCCAAATTGAGGGTCACAACCATCATTCATTACAAACGAAAATTAGGAGCAATCAAATGAAAGAATTCTTATAAAGAAGCCTCCGAAGTTTTTCAAAAAGAGATAGCCAAGATTTTAACAAAAAAACAGTAGCAGTTGTCTTATTATTTGGCTTCTGTTTTGCCATGTGGAAAAAAGTCTACAAGCATAAGTTTGTTATGATTTTTTTCTAGCTTCCACAATAATTCTAGGAGTTAACCCAAATTTTTTATTGTATATGGGTACGCAAACACACACAACACATACAAAACAGTTTTTCAAAAGCTAGAACATAGTAAGTAGAAATAATTAACATATTTCACACCAACCACAGCATCTGTTACACTGAGTAGTGAAATTTAAATAAATTACTCTGATATCTTCCACCATTCTATCAACAGCAGTAAGGGGCACACCCCGCTTCAGTGCAATCTTTACAATTGAACTTTTCTCCCACAACTTAGCCATAGCCACAGCCAACCCTTCATGTTGCCTGCTTCTCCCTAAAGATGCACATGTTTCAAATAACAATCCAAAACAAAGGTAGTAGAACATAATGATGTTAGTACATTCAGAAGCAAGTCAATACCAATAGCAAAATGTGGTGGTAGTATTGTGGCAAGCCTTCTCAAAGCTGTTGCTTCCTTGTTTCCAAGAGTAGATCTCACTCCATATGGAAGAACCCTGAACGGAGGCTTGTATCCAGGAACTACACCTGGCAGCAAATCAGCATCCACAGGCAATGGATTACCTCCTGGCCAATCAGTATAACGTGGGCCAAGACTCTCTAATAGTTTATCCACTTCATATTCATACTCAATTTCTGGTAATGGTTCTAGTTCTTTTGTCTTCTTAGCATTAGCCAACTGTGCATCCTCAACAGAGTGACATTCCGTGATATTTTCATTATTTTTATCAGTAGGCATTGTGTAAGAGTCTGCATTTTCTTTCTGAATAAGGTTCCTTTCTTGCTGCGTTGAAGCCAAAGGCACCTCATAGCTTACTCCTCTGTATATAGAAACAGAGGTTGCAGACCTCCAGACAACCAACCCACCAGTTTTCCTCTGATCAGCACATAAAATCAGCATCAATTGGGTGGAATTTATGAGAAATTGAAAATTAGCGACTCCATATTCTCCAAGAGATGAAAGACATGCAACTTCTATTATAATAAAAATTCTCTGGTTAAGTAGTCAATAGGGACATACTATATTCCTCACTCATAACCAACAAGTGGTTGGGCTAATGGCATGGGTCTTCCAGCAAAAAGTATGGAATTCCGAGTTCCATTCTCACATTGGTCACTAAAGGCATCTGTAGCTCAACAAAGGTGCTTAAGTGCATTAGTCGGACAAAGCCCTCATACCATTTAGTTGTGTAAAAAAAAAAAAAAAAAATTTAAAAGAAAAAGATAAAAAGAAAAATACCTACAAGCAATTAGGTAAAAAAACAAAAAAAAAAAATGATTGATTGGAATTAGATAATCTTCAAATTAATATCCGAATTTCTAACCAGAAACTGAAAAATGAAAGGTGTGGTCATTTGAAGAGGGATTTTCTTATTCTTATTTAAAAAAAAAAAAAGATTTGAAGAAAAAAAAAGAGAGTAAGTGAGAGAAACATGTTTTTCCCTACTCCACAATTTCGTCATAATTCTACTAGTATCCTATTTGAAGAGAACATAAATCCCTCGGAGAATAAGCAACAATATTAATTTAATTTTCAAAACAAAAACAATTGTTTACACTTCAAGCATCCAACCATAACTCAAGTAAATCAAGTATATGGTAAACATGCAATTTTGACTTCTCACTGATTTCTTGAAGCATAAAATACCACACCGATCATAAATTAAGATTCTTGGAAGGCACAAAAACATAGATAATCAATGCTTGTAAAACCATCTTATGGATGTGGAAATATCTTCCTACATCCATATATATAGTGCAGCTTCAAGGCTTTTGTCACAAGAGGCGATCGAAGTAATAATCCTTATGCCTCCTAGTCATCCACAAGGAACACATTCTCTCCTACTCAATTACAATACCAACACAACTACACCTCTCAAGGCTTGTGACCCGCACCCGAAGTCATCAACGCTGTAGTGATGTCTCCTAACTCTATTTGCAGCCTCCAAAAAGATCAAAGGGCAATTAAAAAATTATTTTTTAGATATTTCTTTTCAATTTTTTTCAAACTTTAATTGAAGTAGATATATAACCTCTATAAGAGTAAAAACCTTAGCTCAAGGTGATGCAAAAACCCACGTAATAGCCTTAAACTTTGATTTCATTCCATAACCACTCTTTGCACTTAGCCAAATTGTGAAAAATTTTGTTGCTACACTCTAGACATATCTAAAGGGTTGCATAAAATGCTATCAAGCCTATGGCCTTCTCCATTGATAATGACAGGGTATTGAGTAATGGCAACCCCTTTGCCACCGGTTGAGGAATGAGAAATCTATTTCCAGTAAAACGACAGGGTATTTCATTTGTATTCTACTCACGAAAGAACATTGGATGTAATACCCTAAAAATTTGACAAATTTCAAAAATAAATAATGAATTATATAAAAATTCGAATAAAGAATAAATAATTCCATAAAATAACCATTACTTGAAATGAAACACATACAATATAGGGTTGAAAAGTCTTGAGCAAAATGAAACCCCAAAACTGGGCTCAACCTAAAAATGAAGTTTGACACTCTAGGAGTAAAATGGTCATTTTACCACCCAAAGGTAAAAGTGTTATTTTACATCAACTTGACCTACACAAGTCCACGATAGGGTTACATAAGTATTATGCTCACCAATAAACAATCTGGACAATTTTGATCATCCAAGGGCAAAGTGGTAATTTTGCCACCTGAGGCCAAAACAATCTCTTCACACTAAATGTAACTTGTGAAAATTTAAAAATATAAAATTTGTTTGAAATAAATTATAATTAACAAAGTTAAAAATCAAGTAAAAAATTTAGAAGGAAATAAGTCAATAATAATAGAAATTGGTATAACATATAATTAATTATTTGAATAATAAATTGTATTGAATTGCACCAAGGCAAGTGACAACTAAATGTTGGCTGTCTTACGAGAATAAAATGATATTAAGGATCATGGGAACATTGGTCAAAAACGGGCGCCATTTATGAAGTTCAAAATTTAAAATCAATATTAAAATTTTAAATTCAAAATTCATGCCATAATATATTATTTAAATAAGATAATGTCATCAAATTAACAATTAAAAAAAAGGAAGAAAATGATTCTCATATTATATAATATGGGATAACCTATAAGGGAGATTAGGAGAAGATTTGTTACTTAAAAAGTTTTCAAAAAAGGGAATGAAATAGGAAATCATATACAACAAGATCTCATGGAAATCTCATACAATATGTTGATTTTGAGAAGTATTTCCACAACCTTATGTGCTCATCAAGAGACAATCTTGCCACTCATTCCCCCATCTAGACAGCCCAAAAAGAAGAGAGACTCAAACCTAGGGTTTTCACAAAGAACACACGCTTTGGATCAAAATTCATAAACCAATCCATTACCCCCTTTCTCTCCACCCTTGTTCTCTTGGCAGGCTTTCTTGCTCCACCATTAGACATCCAAGATCAAGCATCCTTCCACCACTCTCATCCCCATCTCGGCACCTTAGAGAAACCAAGGACAAAGACACAAGACGGAACAAAGAGCGGCCATCAAGGTATGAGACCACCATCATTCACATGCATTCTTCTTCTTCTCATCTTCTTTTCTCAAATCGCCACCCATACCACCTGATTCCAACACTGTTCGGCTGCCATGAGAATTTGTTCCAACACCTTTCCCCACCTTAGAAACATCCCAAAGGTCAACCACAAACTCCCAAAATGAAACTAGCCACAAAGCCATAAAAACCTAGCCATTTTCTCATTTAAACCTATGTTTTTGGCCTAACAGAAGACCATTGACGGGACGTCCCCGTTACTATCCAAAAACATACACTTTTAACATCAAAAAACACTTCAAACCATGCTTGAACAACCTGCAAAAGTGCACTCCAAAACCTTCCCCATAGCCCACGCAAAACCCATTAAGAATACACCGAAAATGCATGCCAAAACCCACACCTAGTGCACCCTTTGGCCAAGCCTTTTCCTTTGAATCTTAAATCCATAATTTAACACATTCTTTTGTTAAAGTTGCCGCCTCGGAAAGTGTGGGAATAGAGAAAGAAAAGGTTGGGGAACTCAACAAAGGGGAAATCCAAAGAAAAGTGACGCGTAGGAAAGGTATAACCCCTAAAACCTTAGTTTAGGGCATGCTCTTTTGCACGCACTTGTGACCAACATTAGGGATTGAGTCAAGTCTGATTTTAGCCTAAATCACCCTCAGTCTGACATGATTTGGAGTAGAAAACAACAGCCCCACACCCACAGACAAACAAATATCTGGGGGTTACAATCGTAGGACAGCAAGGGAAAAGTAATGAAAAGTGTAGGAAAAGATGAAAAACAATACCCTAAAGGGATGGCCTAGGGAAGGGGACAATATGCACATGAAAAAGCATAAAATTACGGATTTCACGTGACATAGTTGGTGAGATTTTCAGGTTCAAAGTTATTGCCCCTGTACCTATGTTAAAAACACTTGGAAACCATTGGGATATGATTTTGAATTTATGGCCTTATAGGGCACCATTTGGGTAGGAAATAGGTAGAAAAACCTTTAAAAAAAAAAAGCGAGCATTGTTTTGAGCATCCTTTGGAACTATTTAGGTGCAAGCATCTACATATAAGCAAACCCTTAAGATAAACCTAAAAACACTTTGGAAACATAAGCTAAGGGTTTGGGTAAGTCCCAAATGGTTACCCACATAAAATGACAAAATTAGATACATCGGAATAGGGCATAGCCAGTCTTAGTGTGACAAATGCATTTTGTACATGACTAAGCAATAGAACTTTTTAAATCATGTAAAAAGGTCACGAGAGATCATGAGTATTGACTATTCAAGTCTGGAATTGAGTTCGCTAAGTCCACCTCAGAACACTGGGTCAACAATGTATAGACCTTGAGGTAAGAACAGTGATTGAAATAGTTGATCATACCCTTGATTATAAGTGATGAACAAGTATAAAATAAGGCTTAAAAACTCTTAAGATATGAAATAAAGCACTAAACCCAATGGTTCAATATGTTACAATAAGCTTTGGAGTATCAGAACGTGGATCTCGAGGAAGAGCCAAAGTTCAAATATAAGTGGAAATGATATCCTACTTTCACTTATATTGACTTAGTTTAGACAATAAATATGATCAAGTATTTATCATATTGAAACATTGTGCTTATCTATATTTGTGTGAATGATTACGTTATTTTTTAGTAGCATGCTAGAATGTATGTGAACTGCCATGCTTGTTTCTAGTCACATTTCCCTATTTTGTCTTATGTGATCATACTAGTACTTTGTCTATAATGATTGCTATATTATTTTATTGTTATCGTGTCAACTCCAGGTATGCATATTGATGATACATAAAATTCCTTCGTAATGTTTCACCAAGCAAAGACTATCAAGACATTAACCACGTATCAATACTGGGTATCTGTACTTGATTGTTGTGGGTATTGTCCTTAGAGAGGTAGGCGCGCAACTTAATGTATTTGCATTTGATCACCACCAATAGATCTCCTATTGAGGTATGCTGGGTTTAAGATCATATAATAGCAGTGTTGTCAAGGCGCCGCCTAGGCGGCGCCTAGTTGTCCAATTCCTCCCAACGCCTAGGCGCTGGTCTGGGCGTTGGGAGGGAGTTTTTAATAAATAAAAAAAATTTTAAGGACCTTTTTACAAATAAGCATAGAATATAAGGGTTTAAAAATAAATATTTT
>JAJIYU010015596.1:0-12588 GCA_030144865.1 Tinospora cordifolia
GGGCCCTCTCGTATGGTTACGGTGCATGTCCAGACATGACTGTCACACATGGTATGATTTCGTATTTTTCATGACTATCCAATTTGTTTATGAAAAGACTCATAAAAGTAGATTGGACAAATATTAGTCTTTGTCATCATCAAACTATTGGAGGATATATAATGCTGGGCTAACAATCTCGCCCTTTTTGATGATGTTAAACCAAAAACTTTAGACATAACACATGTATAAGATAAGAAACAAAAGCATGTATATTATTAACAATTAAATTCATGATAAAATGGTCATCACATATATACATGTAGAAGTTACATTACAATGTCATAACAATGGAAACAATAACAAAAATATTAATAATTGTAAAAGCATGGAGTAGCCTACAACTAGCTCCTTCTAGCACAAAACACTCCCCTAACTTTATGCTATGGTATGTCAAACGATTAATTACTACAAAAATCTTCCCCATTTTGATACCATAAAAATGAGATGCATAAAAAACTTCCAAAAAAGAAACTTTCCCAAAAGAGAGGAAACCAAGAAGAAAATTGAGAGTAGGATCATCTATGTTGTTGGATGTGCTGTGGGTTTGTCCTAGGAAGCCTAGGACTCAAAGTTTAGCCAAAAAAAAAAATCACTGCTCAAAAGAGTCCATACAAGATCATAGTTTGAAGCTTATAGTAGATGTTCATATCGAGCGGCATCTTTACATTATAACCAACAAAACATGGCAAAAATGTCATTGTATCATGAATATCAAGTAAAGTTCAGCCAAGAAGGGTTTGCGGAACTTTGGAGTTGTTTGTAAATCTTAGTTAATCAGAAGTGAAGAAAGATAGAGTTGTTGTAAGTTGGCTCAAACTAATATCATCTTAAACTAGTGATTTACTAAAGGATCGAAAGTCATTTAGCTCACCCTCATCCAACTTGATGTAAATAAAAATATGCCCTTCCATTTTCATTTTTGAGAGGACAACTACTATGTAGTGCCTCGAATTCTTTGAATCCTTCCCACTCAAGAACTTGGAAAGACTTCATCTATCAGCTGAACAACGGACCAACTAAAATCCTATGCACCAAGTAAAATCCTATGTTATAAAGGGTGTCTAAGAAGGCTTCATTTATTGTTTAAGATGATGTATCAAGTAAAATCCCATGTTATAGAGGGTGCTCTCGTTAGCTATAATTTTCTGTTGCAATTTTTGTAGATGACCAATAATGAGAAGATCAACGCTCACTTCCTTAAAAATAGAGTTTATTGCATCACATATAATAGATTATAGGATTTGTTCATTGTGAAAATTATATAATTAAAGATGATGTACAAAAAATTAGTTGTAGTCCCTAAAATGATAATCTATATGAGCAACAAGTCAAAAGGAGCAACATTGCCCTTATTGCTCTTCCTCAAACAGGTTGTGCATGTCTTCCATTTGTAAATTTTGTTAATGCTTACTAACTTTTCAAAGCCAAGAAAGTTGACATTTCTCATGCTATCAAAAGCATACCTACCTCCCTTAGGTAAGTCAAATTTCTCTACAACTCCTGGTGTATGCTAAATTTAGTGCCCCATGATTATATATATATATATATATATATATATCTTTTGATGTCTATCTTGAGCTTTTTGTTTCAGGCTAGAGTGTAAAACTTGGACAAGAGATTCACATAATGGTGCCCTATACCTATAAAAGAGGTTCACCACAGCTCATCAAATGAAGTATGAAAGAGGATGTAGGCACGATTAAAGAAATTGAAATCAACATAAACTTCCAATGAGATATTTCTTTGTAGCTGCTTGCTAAAACCTTGAGGGCCTATCTTTTAGATATTTGGTATGTACTTCAATTCTTAGAAGGAGATTTGAAGAGTAATTTCCATGTTAGAAAGCAATTGGATGAGCACTACTTGGTGGATTTCTCCTAGACATTTTGTTAAACAATTGGTTTGCAATAAGCTTCAATTGACCTTTTAGCAAAAATGGGCTTTATAGGAAAGAAGAAGGAAAAAGATGGATGTTTATGTCTTGTAAACACTCTTGCGATATTTCCAATGCCTATTGTTGTGCTAGAAACATTTAAGAATCAAGGGGAAACAATTTGGCCAATAGAAAAAGCTAAATGCACTTTACTACAAGTACACAAAATAAAAGAAAAAAGATAAATGCAAGCAAGCATGAGTAGATGGAGGTATATATACATCATTGATGCTAGAATGCATTCAAGAAATGTGGAGCACATTTTTGCTAGGCATATTTTTTTTTAGCTATTCAGCCATGATCGAATATTTTTCATGAGGTTGGTGCATGTTCCACTTGGTTTGTGCCAACACATAGTTTGAAACATTGATTTAATATGGGTAGTTCTCAGTTTCCTTCCATGCATCTCAAACTTGCGCGTAATATCCCAAAAGTCAATGAATGAATTATAGAATTTTAAGAGTTTTAAATATAAAAATAAAATAAAATAAAAAATTTATAAAATTGTAAATGTTTCACAATCATGAAATATAAGTAGAAATAAACTTGGGATAATTGTAAAAATTAATGAAAAATTAAAAAAAAAAGCATGAAGACACAAAAATGACAAAAGGCTATGACTACTACGATAATAATTTGGATTACTATGATAATGCTCGAAGAAAACCAAAAATGCATGAAAATGGCATCATTCTAGTTATTGCGGTAATTGGAATTACCGCATAATGCTATATAAAACTAAAAATCGATGCATTCTGGTTACTGCGGTAGCCTACTGTGGTAATGCGCCGAAAACCCTTTTTTTGATGAATTAATCACATGATTACCATGGTAATTGGAGTCATTACTGCGGTAATACATAATACGTAAAAATTATATGTATGTGTGTGTGATTTGCACTCAAAAACCCTAATTCTTAGTTATTCGAAAGCATATTTGCATAGAAATCCTACCTAGTCACCATAGATCGACCCTTTTTTCTTCCCAAAGGTGTTTTAGAGTGTTCCTAATCCATTCAAACCCTTCTATACTAGTTTTTCAAGCTTTGATTCGTGAGGAACAACCCCAACAAAAAAAAAATCAGTAGAGGCACCATTTTGAAAACGTTTGTACAAAGGTAAATCGTCAAACCTCACTTGGAATCATATTTATTTGTCACATATCTATGTTTCGTAAGTGTATGCACGTTTTCTTTGAAACACAGATCATTGAGGGTTGAAATCTTGTTTTGAAGGAGAACGAAAAGGGGAAGATGAGGCACACAAAGTATAACATTTTTCATTCAAATATGATGTATACTTTAAGGATAATATTAGTGTATTGGAGTGTAAAACACCCGAGGGGACCATGAACAGGATGTTGTACATGCGAGTGTCACATTTTTGGAAAATCCCTGACTACTGCGATAATGCATTGTAACCATGAAGCCCTCTATGGTTATTGTGGTAACTAGCTGTGGTAGTACAATGCAAAACAAAAATCCTCTTTGGTTACAATGGTAACGCATGTCACAAATTCTGGCGATCGCGGTAATGCATCCCAAATCCTATTTTTTGAGTTTTTTGCATAGATTCGAGTGACTATGGTAGTACTTTTCTCTACTGTGGTACATAGAAGAAAAATATGATATCACACACTTGATATTACCTTCATACACACTAATCACTATTTAGAGTAAGTGGATGTTGAATTATGATAATCATTACAGGTTGACGATTTGAATGAGCAGAACAAGTATTAGAACAAATGGAGCTTAGCAACAGGTGAAAGTGATTACCTTGCTCCTTAATATCATTTGAACTGTAATGTTGAACATGTGGGGTGTGTACATTGCTTGAATGCCTAGAAGCATGCTAAGATGTGTTTCTATGATTTGTGAATGACATGAATGCATGAATGCTAGAATAACATGAGTTATAAGTCTATGTTTGGCGTTTACAATTCTTTAAAACATGATATGATTGTTGCTTTATTTATGTTTCTATGAGATGATCAACACAATTATCTTATTATACTATGATGTTACACATGATAACGATGCTTGTTATAAGGTGTTCATTGATGCTCAAGCAAAGGTATATTAAGAATTGAACCACGTACCATTGCAATAGTCCATGGGGGATCACTGTGGGTGTTCCCGCGATAAGAAAAGATGAGTTGACCCCTAATTCTCGATGATAGAACGATGAGTGTGCCCATAGTTCTCTAGTGATGGAGCTATGGGTGTGCCCCTATCCCACTGGAATCTTTCATATAGTGTATTGTCCTTGTCTTCTCCGAGATGATAACGATAAGAGAATACCAGGGTTAGACCCTTTGATATAATTAGCGATTGTTGATAATTAAATGTTTGAAAGGCCTAATGTTTAAAATGCCTAATGTTTGATAAGTGTTGGCATTTTTCGCATTTGATTTAAATAATGTTATTGATGTACGGTGCATGATCCATTGTGTTCTTGAGCTCACTCTACTCTTCCATTTCAAATGATCCTTCAGGCGGTTTGTGTTGATAGTACTACGAAGTACTATAGCAACTGCAAACCTCATTGTCGAGGTTGTTATCAAAGTTCTTTTTGTTGGGTAGTTAGTTTAGGTTGGGTATACGGCCCACCAGACTAGTTTTAAATTATTTATTGTCCTTATGGTTTAGACTTTCCCCACATAGGCAATGTTCAAAGATTTCAGTTGAAAACTTGTTCCATGTTTATTTAAATTTTAAATGTAGAAGTTAAAAATTTAAGTATTGATGATCACTGCATGTTTTTCATGTGTTACTTCTTGGTGAATCCAAGAGTTTGATTATTTATTTGTATGAGTTTTGGTATGTCCAGATGATATTTAATAAGAATTGAATGTGAGAAAAGTAATGACCTGGTTTTCGATAGATGACATATGTGCTGTCATTTAATTGTGTGTCTCTCCTTTCTTGACATAGAAACAAAGGATCAAGAATTGGAGTGCTACATTGTGATTAACAATTTATAGCTCAATTAACGATTTAATTCATGAACATGGCTAATTCTCCTTGAATGTTTACAAATTGGTTCTTAGATAGTTTTTCTTTTCTTTTCTTTTCTTTTTTGATGAAAATATCTACTAAGTGGTCTTTTCAACATAAACAAATTAGTTCTACATCTCCTCATTACATGTGATCATAAATAAAATGAAGCTAGATTTCAATGTGCTATCTCCTTGGGTGCAATGCGAAATTCTTTGATATGTTGTTTATGGAATTGGTTCATGTATAAGAATTGAGCGTGATAACTCTAGACAACTACATAATTTTCCTTAGCTATGGATCAGGTAACTTAATGTTGTTTCTTGCAAAATTGAGAAATTAACAAATTTCTTAGAAAATGACAAAAGCCTAAGGTACTCTTTTAATTTATTCGAATTTTGACATAGTTAGAATCAATAAAGTTACATAAAATGAATGAGGTACCTTTCTTTTACTATATTCCCAAATCTACTATCCTATTAATGTAACAAAATATTTATTTTACACCCTTTTCATGTGGGATTCTTTAAGCTCTTAATTCTTGTGCATAGATAGACAATTAACACGATAACGAGTCGACTTTTAGCCAAGCATTGCAAAAACTATTGATCATGACATGATATTTTCTACCATTTATAGATTTCCAAACTTGGTACTTGAGCATTGTTTTTTAGATTGTTCACATAAATCACCTGCTCTCCTAATCCTTCTACTCCCTTTTGTCCTAAACTTGTTGTAACTTGTTCAATAATTGTCTTTTTACATGCATCAATGCAATCATTTGAGATAAATAAGTTCGTTGAAATTGTTGTCGTGGCATCCACATAAAACACCACTTTAGCCTTCTTTTATTAATTTTGAAAACATTTTTTTGCAGTAAAATTGTAGTTTTCGAAAACATTCTTTCATTTCAACCATTGTGTGGGGTCAAATGTCTTGAAGGAGGAGATGTTGCGAATCCCTATATCATTCCTTTTCTTTCGTTTGCCCTTTTTGTATCCAAAAATTGTTTGTGTACATAAAATTTTTCATTAACTTTCAAAATTAATTTTTTCGTAAAGGAAAAACATAAACATGGCTAAAATACAATGTGACAACCCATGTTTTGATGTACGAAAATTTTTGGGTTCGATATATATATTTTCAAAAATTTTAAATGAAATACATAAATTATCTTCAATTTCTCCCAATTTTGAATTATTTATTGAAAAAAAAATGAGAATAATGGGAAAAAAATATGATTTTGAGGAGAAAATACATAAAATTATAAGAGATGTAATTTCTAAAGAGAAATGATTTTTAAGATTGATTGTGAAATTTTTGAAATTTTTATGGAATTTTGGTGTAATTAATGAAATTTTTGAGAGAAAAATGTAATTTTTGATGGATTATTCAATTTTTAGGAGAAAATAATGGAATAAATGAGAAAATGGTGTATAATTAGAGATTTTTATGAGAAATGGTGAAATAATAATTTTAATGATTTTAGAAAAAAATAAAAATACAAAAATTCAGATATTGGACTTATATGTGTGTATATGAGAAAACAAAATGAAAAAAAAGAATATGCATATAGGGACCTAGGCCAGCCTAGACCCAAGCGAGCCCACGCCCCAAGCGGGCTGAGCGCCAAGCCCGTACGGGTGGGAAGTTCGGTGGGACTCGGGTCGCACGCGCGGCCTAGGCGCCTAGCGCGTGGGTATGCCCAACTGGGCTGGTCGGTCCATGCGCCCAAGGATGTGAAGCCCCATGGTTTTTTTGGCATTTTTTCCATGATTTTGGCGGGTTTTTGATGATTTTTGGCAATTTTTCAGCTGCAAAACCATGGGAGTTCATGGTTTGAATCCATGGTTTTGCTATCAACTCAAAGCCTCAATTGTGGCCAATGAATGTTGCCAACTGGGCATCCAACATGGGAGCTTGAGAGCCACCTGGATAGCCACCTGGATAGTCACATGTCACCCCCATCTTGCCATGCAAGTACCCCCATGCAACAAAACCCCTCTTTGAGTACAAGCCCAAAAAATTCCAACAGCTGTGACCCTCCTTCACAAGCTTGCATCTCCCTCATTTCTTAGCCAAATCCTCTTAATCTTAGCTTGTTTTAGAGCTTATACTACCACCTACGAAGTCCCATAAGTAGCTTGCTCCATCTTGGAATCGTTTGGAGTTGAAAACCTTGAGAAAAGGTGTTGTTCGAAGTATCTAAACCCAGAAAAATTAGAAAAGCTTGTGTAGAGCCACCTTTGGAGCTTTGAATCCTTAGTCATTTCCATTTCATTTTGGAGGTAAGATGGTTCATCTTCTTAAGTTCCATGAGTACTTTAACCTTCAATTGTTAGAGGATGAAAAATAAGACTTTACATATGATTTTCCTACTTTTAAAGTTGGTATCTACCCACTGTTGCAGTTGTATAACAAAACAGTGTTGGAGCAACTATAGGAAGGTTCATGCCTGAACCATTCCAGGCTTGTCCTAGAGGTAAAACCCATCATTATACCCCTTGTCATGTGTATTCAAGTGTCAAAGTGGTAGAAACCAAAAATTGGAACGTTTAATATGTTTTATAAGCCACTGTTGTTAATTGTTAGACTCACTGTTGCAACAGTGTCAACATAAATCAGTTTGAGACCAGATTTGGAGCTATATTTGGAGCACCTAAAGGCACCCATTCTGATTGAAACCAGAGGCGTTTAGACCTCAAAGTAGAGGTTCCAGAAGGTATAAAGACCTTACCTTGAGCCTTTGTGTATATGATTTGCTACACTTACGAATATGTCATGCTTGTTAGAGTGCTAGGACTTAAAATAATTTTTTGTGTTCCTTTAAAATGCAGCAGAGAGAATAATAGAATGATAGGCATGTTTTTTGTATCACATGCTACTGATTCAAAGAATTCTTGATGAATGAATGTTTTATGACCTACATACTGCAATTAGACACAAGAAATGACCCATATAATTGTGGTTTAATGGGAAAATGAATACTAGGAAGATAGTGGAAATTATGAACCCAGAAACTTTCTGTAACCTGGCTGAAAATTCTGAGATAAAATATACTGACCAAAAATAGGTAGATTGAGCTGACATTTGGTGGAGAGATCCCTAATTATGTCTAGAATTTGCCTACCAAA
Organism: Tinospora cordifolia; assembly: GCA_030144865.1. Lineage (NCBI taxonomy): Eukaryota > Viridiplantae > Streptophyta > Magnoliopsida > Ranunculales > Menispermaceae > Tinospora > Tinospora cordifolia. The sequence continues at coordinate 8,108 of JAJIYU010015596.1, forward strand.
TTTCAGAGCATTTTGATATGGATAGCTAGGTCAATTCAGGAAAACAATCACTGCTTGTCATAGGGTATACGGGATTTTTATAGTCTCTGTTATCACACTTATAAACCCTAGTAAATGATGTCCAAAAATCATGAAATAAAATTCTGGGGAAAGTTTAGACAGTCTAAGTGAAATCTGGAAGGTTTCACATAAATCAGACTTACAGATTGATCGCAAACAATTCTGCAAGTTTGCTGCGCAAGAGAGCGAAGAACACAAAATTTGACTAAGTGTTGGGATTTGGGGATTTTGACCCAATTTTGATCCAAATGACCTATTTTGACCCAATTTGGGCACAAATTGACCAAGAATGATTAAGATGGGCACATTAACCAGAGTTGACGAGACTCAACTAGGTTGGACCGATTGACCGAAACGACTTGGGTCAATTGAGACCTATTAGGGACAATGAGATTAGTGGATTAAGCCACTACATGGATAGAACTGAGTTGAGTTATGATTGGTGTAGATTTGAGAGAGTACTATGGGACTAGGCCGGTTGTCGACGGGACATCGTTGCGTAGGATCCAAGTTTGATTTAGGTGTTTTTTGTGACTTTTATTCCTTGCATAAAAACTTGTGTGAAATTACATAGTTTAAATGGTTTAACATGATTTAGATACATCTGATTGATTTCAAGATGTGTAAATGTACACTGGTAGTGAGACCATAGACTCGAGGGCCGAGTGTCGGGGTTAGGGTACTTGATGTGATTGAGGTTAGACTTGAGGTTCGAGCGCGGGGTTAGGGCATATGATCAATGCGCCTAGCTTCCGACCTACTCGAGAACTGAGTGCGGGGTTAGGATATTCGCGGAGTACGCCTAGCTTACGACCTGCTTGAGTGGCCAGTACGCCTGACATAGGACTTGCTCAAGTGATGACATAGGTTGGATTTGTTGAGTTAACCTGGCCTGGATATGTTTTTAATTGGCATTAATTTGAGATGTTTTCTGAAACTGTTGCACTGTATATAACTGTTTTCACAGTATGCCATGCTTTCGAATGCCATACCATCTTTACTGCTCATGCATACATGCATTGTTTTTGGAATATTGGTTATGGATGACATGCTGAACTTTTTACTCACTAAGCCACATTGATTTTAGGCTCACTACTATATCATTATTTTAGGTTCTATAGTGGTTGATAAAGGGAAGGGCGTAGTGATCGCCTAGTTCCTTGATGATTCCTGTTCCTGTTTCTCTTGTTTTTGTTTGGAGGTTGGTCATTTCTGTACTCGTATAAATGGTTAAAACATATTTTTGACTAGACAAACGTGTAATAAAATGCTTTCGCTTGTATGATGCTTACTTTTTCTTATAAGTGTTCCAGTCTTTCTGATATCGTTTGTTGTATGAGATTTGAAAAGCGCTTAATAGTGGTCGGACGAACTCGTCTTGGTGAGAGGGTTCGTTATGCCATTGTGTCGGTCGGGCCGCCCTTGGCTTAGAGAAGGGGTCCCGACATACAATCATGATAAAAATTCATTAATGGATTCATTGTGAAAAGTCAAATACATTTGCTCGAAACAATCTTGGCCCATCTTGTAACGACCCACATTTTTGACATCAGATTGATGGATTTGACATTTATGTACTCCATGTATTTTCTAAAATTTTAACGAGAAAATACATAATTTTCCACAAATTTTTCTAATTTTGAGTTAATTATTTAAGAAAATGAGAATAATATGAGAAAATGCAATTTTAATGAGAAAAACACATGGAAATATTAGAAAAATTTGTTTTCTCGAGGAAATAATTTATAGGATTGATTTATGAATTTTTGGAACAATTATTGAATTTTTAGAATGATAAATGAAATTTTTGGGAGAAAAATATGAATTTTTGAAAAATTATTCAATATTTGGAGAAAATAATTGAATAAGTAATGAAATGAGGTCTAATAGTGGTATTTTGATGGAAAAAGATAAATTAGTAAATTTTTTTAATTTTAGAAAAATAATTCAAAAATATTGATATGAAATACGTATGTATATATATATAATGGTATATGTGTATAAGAGAGAAATAAAACAAAATAAAAAATAAAAAGTAAAAAAAAAAATTTGGGCCGGCGCTCGGGCAAAACAACCCATGCGGGCTGAACGGCCGATCGGGCCCCAAGCTCGACCCAGGGCGCGGGCCCAAGATGGGTTGCCCACGCCTGGCTAGCCCATGCGCCAGATGGGGTCCATGCGCCCAAATAAAACCCCCCTTGTTCTTTTGTCCTCTTGTGCGTGAAATATCTGTTTTTTGGCCGATTTCCAACAGATTTGCCAGCAAAAACCATGGGAACTCATGGTATATAATCCACGGTTTTGCCATCACTTCATGGCCTCCATTTTGGGCAATGAAGGCTGCCAACTGGGCATCCAGCATGTGAGGTTGAGTGCCACCTAGAAGCCACATGTCACCCACATCTTTGCCAAGCAAGCATCCCCATACAGCAAAATGGCATCCTTGAGCTCAAAGTCCAAAAATTCCAGATTTCTGTAGCCAACTTTCCCAGTTGAGATCTTCTTCAATTCTCAACTAAATCCAGCAAACTATAGCTTGATTTGAAGCTCGTACCACCACCTACAAAGTTTCACAAGTTGTTTGCCCAGTCTTACAACCGTCTGAAGTAGAGATCATCAAGAAGAGGGCTGTCCACACTGTTTAAACCTAGAAAAACCAAAAATTGTGTGTTGGAACCACCTTTGGAGCCTTGGACCTTGGCCATTTCCAGTTCCTTTTTGAAGGTAAAATGGTTCACTCCCTTCAATTTCGTATGTATTTTCACCTCCAAGAGTTAGAGAATGAAAAATAGGGCCTTGTACATGATTTTCGGACCCTTGAAGTCGATTACTTACTCACTGTCACAATTGTGTAATAGAAACAGTTGGAGCAACCTTGGAAAAGCTTACTTTTGAACCACTTTAGGCATGTCCCTAAGGTAAAAATCCATCATTGTACTCCTTATCATGAGTATTCAAATGTCAAAGTGGTAGAAACCTGAAATTGAAATGTTTAATGTGTTTTATAAGTCACTGTCGTTAATTGTTAGACATACTGTTGCAACAGTGCCGACAGAAAGAGTTTGAGACCAGAATAAGAGCTATATTCGGGACACCTAAAGGTACTCTTTTGAGCTGGAACCAGAGGCATTGTAGACCCCATAGTAGAGGTTCCATCTAGGTATAAAGACTTGACCTTGAACCTTTGTGTGTATGATTTGTTACACTTGCAAATATGCCATGATTGTAGGGTGCTAGAGCAAATTCCTTGTGTTCTTTAGAATATAGAAGAATATTGGTGGAATGATAGACATGTTTTTGATGTTGCATGTTACTAATTGGAAGTGTTTGTGATTAATGGATGTGTGATGACCTATAAACTACAACTAGACACAAGAAACAACCCATGAAATAGTAGTTTAATGAGGGAGAAGAACACTAGAAAGATAATGGAATCTATGAACCCAGAAATTTCCTACAATCGGGCTGAAATTTATGAGATAAAATGTATTGACCAAACCTAGGTAGATTGAGTTGAAATTTGGTGGAGAGATCCATAGATATGCCTAGAAGTTGTCTACCAAATTTCAGGACATTCTGATATGTGTAGGTGGGTCAATTAGGGAAAATAGTCACTGCCTGTCATAGGGTATACGGGATCTATGCAGTTTCTGTTATCATACTTGGAAACCCTAGTAAATAAGGTCCAAAAATTGTGATTTAAAATTCTGGGGACACTTTAGGAAGTCTAGAAGAGTTATGCAAAGGTTGGCACAAATTCAATGAATGGATTGCCGCAGAAAAATAAAAAAAATGGTTTCGTAGATAGGGTCATAGGCTAAGGTTGTGCCTAAGTGATGGGAATGGGAAATGTTGACCCCTTTTGGCCCAATTGACTCCATGAAGACCAAAATGACCCTGTGTGACTCTATTAACTAGCTAGGTCAGCAAATGATAAGTTGACTAAGGTTGACCAAGATTGACCGAGGACAATCAAATGGATTTGTAGCTAAGGCAAAGTGAACGAACATAGGGGACTATCCTTGACTAGGTCAAGTAATTGATTAACCAATGATGTAGAATTAGAGTGGGTTAAATTTCATGTTAATGTTAAGAAGTTGTGTCAATTTTGCAAGACCAAGTGCTAGTGGGACGCGACCGATTGCGAGAGGAGCACTGAGAGTGAAGCATCCTTGTGAGTAGTATTTTCTAACTCATTTCTTAGAGCTTGTTATTTTGTGCATTATGAAAATGAGATTACATATTGTGATGAATCTGCATCTTTTTAAATGAGTTTTAAATGAAAATGCACCAAGTCTCGAGGTCTGAGAGTACAGGGTTAGGATGAGTTGTGTCGGTCTCTTATACGAGCCTGAAAGGTGGCCACCTAGCACAGAGTGCCCGCCCAGGGGCTTCTGTGGGCCTACGATGATGGCAACGAC